>JAWMRA010000005.1:29781319-29791851 GCA_035584735.1 Pseudotriccus pelzelni | reverse complement strand
TGGGCAACCTGTGCCAGGGCCTCCCCACCCTCACAGGGAAGAATTTCTTCCCAATATCCCATCTAACCCTGCCCTCTATCAGTGGGAAACCATTCACCCTTTTCCTATCGCTCCAGGCCCTTGTCCATAGTCCGTCTCCAGCTCTCTTGGAGCCCCTTTAGGGGCTGATCCCTTTTCCTCTCCAGGCTGAACAATCCCTCTTCTCTCAGCCTGTCTCTGTAGCAGAGCTGCTTCAGCCCTCAGAGCATCTTAATGGCCTCACCTGGTCTTGCTCCAACAGGTCCATGTCCTTCTTATATCTTGAGGGCCCCAGAGATGGAAATCCATAGAGATCCCTCTCGTATAAAGTGTACTTGCATTAAATAAGGCACACTGACATACCAGGAGTGACAAGCCTTGTTCTCACTGCTCACTTGGACCTGGCTCAGGCTTGTATAAAACAGGATTGTTTTGTTTAGGTGGCAGCTCTTCTGAGAAACGGTGCAACTGGAGTTGTGTTGCACTGCTGTAGGAATGCTGGTCATTTCCTAAGCTTTAGGCATGTTTTTATGTTCCAGTTTTATTCTTTGTAAAATGAGCCACATCATGTTTTTTCTGTCTGTCAGTTTTCTCTCACCTTGATGCCTTTTGCTCACATGATGTCATTGGAAATACCTGGCTCACACAGAATATAGATTTGACTTCTGTACTTGAAGATCTTGAGGTTCTTGAGTGCTTTGTTCTCCTCCCTCATTTTCTTGTTTTTTGGGATTTGCTGGTTCAACCTGACCATTTGTTCTTTACCATAGTATGGGGTTAAAGTTGGCTATGTGGGATTTTATCTTCCAGACGGTTTATGGACATTGTCGGTTGATTTACACAGCTTTATTCAATGAAATCCTTGTGGTCTGAGTAGTATCCTGCTATTTATTAACCTCCAAATTATTCCAGAGTTAATCTATGTGGCCTGGAAACTTGAGTAAGCATCTCCTCTTCCATCCTGCTCCCACGCCTTTTCCAGGCATGCCAAATGAGCCTGCTGAACAGTAGCTGTCATTGGCTTGGGGGTGCCCTGGAGAGCCTTGGGTCGGTCTAAGATAATGGAACTGCCACACACTTTCTCATTAAACGGCCCAGGAAATTGGCAGTAATTAAAAATACTGAAGTTAACTAAATAGGGCTGTCTCTGAAGAGTGGTGCTTCTGTCTGTGCTCTCACCGTCACTTCAGAAACAGGCTTCTCTGGAGTGATGTCTGATTTATGTTTTTGAAAGCCAGCCTAAGAGAAAATGGTGGAATTCCTCTCTTTGCCAAGGAATAGAGACATGAATGTCAAGGCAAGAGCCACCCTGAGATTAATGGGCTTTTACAGGAAGGTGTTGGACCGTCCCTTACCAGTAGAGAAGTTCAAACAGCCCTGACCAGAGGAAGAATGGGGGAACGTGCTGCTTTTTTGGAGAATGCAGTGGGAGATGCCCAGACCTCGTAACTGCTCCCACCGCTCATTAATCACGGTGGCTTCAGCCGTTACCAGCGGTGACACCGGCTGGGACGGATCGCTGGTTCTCCCACGGTCTGTCCCCTTGCAGAACCCTGGGGAAAGGCTGTGACTTCAGGGGAAGGATGGCGGTGCAGAACAGCAGGAGCGGGGAGAGGCTGGGGTGGCATCCATCTGTGGCGCTGGGAGCTGCAGGAGGTGCCTGGTTGCACCTCAGCTCTGCCGGCTGGAGCACCGGGGGGTTGGTTGTGTCGCTCGGCCCTCGTCGACGCCGTGTTAGAACCTGCAGGTTGCTGACCCCGTGGAGTGAGCTTGCCGGTAGGTGGGACAGTAATTCACTGTGATCCTCCATGGTTACAGCAGGAGAGAACGAGGCGATGTGAGAACTGGGACTTAAAATTGCTTTCATAGGAGGCAGACATTGGCGCAACAGTGTATAGTGCCTCAGCTGAGATAATGTCATTTCTAGGGAGTGGGGCAAGGCAAAATAAGTGGACATGGAGAATTTCCTTTTTGAAAAAGTACAAAAATTCTAAGAAAAATCACAAAGGAATGGAGCAAGTAGCGTTTGTGAGATCCTGTTCCCTCAGTTCTGTGTCAGTACAAGACCTCCCATCTCTCCCCCTCCTTCTCAGTGCTGAAAGAGCTGTCAGCGTTTGATTTAGGTGTCACGAGAGCCTTACAGAGTGCTTGGATTGACCTCTTGAAGTAAAACAAACTTTGTAATGGGATTAACTGGCTTCTTTCTTAATACTCCCCGCTTTTGCACGGCCTCCCTTAGCACAGCACACCGGCGACTCCGTCAGGATGATTATTTGGAGCCAAAGCATGAACGTCTGTCACATTGCTGTGAGCTAGGATGAATTTTTGTCTGAAACCCTGTCATCCCGTGCCCAGGAGGCCTTCGGTAATGAGTTGTGTTCATTAGCCAGTCTTTCTGATCCTTCCCGTCAGAGCAGCAGCGGTGTCATTAGTGAGGAATTGGGAGGCAATGCCGTGGGCAAACATTTCCATCCTGGCCTCTGACCTCCTCCCGGCTTTGACGTGGGGCTCCGTGGCACCCTGGTTTCTCCGGGCCAGCTTGTTAGCTCCTCTGGTTGCTTAAACACCCATCCCGGTGATGTTGCTCTGGGTTGGAGCCGGGAAGAGCGAGGAGCATCCCGGGAAGTTCTGCGGCAGGACCAGCCTGGCTGGGGCGGAGGTGCCGGTGAGCCTGCGGTAAGTGAGCGGGGAAGGAGGGAAGAGACAGCAATCTCTGCTCCATGGGCAGCCCGGGAAGGGGCTTTCAGAGTGATTTCGGGAACTGCCATCACGCCCTGCACAAATGAGGCATAAAATCCCGCTGGGAAATCTTGCTGTGCTTTGTAAGTCTGCAGATGTCAAGCAGGACCTCGGTGGTGCCGTGGGTGGGAGGTGGCCGTGTGATCCGTGGGTTTGCTTCTTAGGATTGCGGCTGGGAGGGCATGGGGTTTAATAGCTGGGATTTGGAAAGCGCACTAAGCATATCGTTGTATCCCTTATTACACTTCGGTGTTAAAGGTGGCTGGGGAAATGGGAGCGCTAATGAATGAGGTGTCAGTAAAAGGAGTGACCTGCTGATACTTCGTTTCACAGGCACTTAAGAGGGGAAGCCTGACCTTTTTTTTTTAATGGAACATTTCAAGAAAAGCAACGGACTGCATTACAAGCAATCTTCCTGTCATTTCTGGACAGGATCTGGAGTTCTGTGGTGCTGCAGAAATGCACGATATGCAATCCTCTGACTATTTATTTTGTTTTAGTGGGTTTTCGGTTGCTATTAGACTTTGAAAGAATCTGCTGCTGGAACTCAAAGCACTATGGAGGTAGCAGATGACACTGTGTCCCAATCCCTAAATTGTCCATGGAAGGTCCTGATTACAAAGCTCTATTTCTGATTGCGAATCCAAACATTCTTATTAGTGAGACTGCGGGCAAATGCTTATGTTGGAAACCACATCCTTCTCAAGGTAGTGATTAAAAATCCCCTAAGAACACTTCTCAAATGCTAGACAAGCCAGCAGAAGAAGAATCAGCTCAGATCTCAGCCATGAACTGATAATGCTTCCTCCTGTTTGAAATTAAGTCACATTTGTCTGTTGGTGAGGTAAAAGCCATGCGTTTGCTGCCATGTCTTGAAATTAGACACAGTTATATCGTCCTACAAATCTGCAGAGGATTTTTAGTCCAAACACGATTTGGGGAGTTTCCTGCTCTACAAATGAAGAAGAAATGAGATGTTGCCTCCTGACAGTTCTTAGCTGTGCTGTGTTTTGCTGCCTTGCTTTAAATTGTGCCTCGAGGCAATCGCAGAGGTTTGCACAATCCAAGGGGAGGTTCTTCCTGCGAAATAGGACTTGGCAAAGCCCATCAGCACACGGTGGCAAGTCCTCCATGTGCTCCCGTGGATTATTTGCCTTTTTACTGCATTAAGTCCACTGTCACGTCCCGGCTCTGCCATTGATCAGCGTTAAACGGTGGGACGTGCTGGCCGGGCAGAAAGGCAGCGCTGCTGCTCACCCCTCATTAAGACGTCTAATTACTGAGGGAGCTGTAATGCTGCGCTGGGAGCAGTGAGGTGTTAGACAAATGCTTTGGGGTGTCACTCTGATGGCAGGTCTGATGTAGATAAGTCACTTCTGGCTGTCACCTCGCTCCTGTGGTGTGCTGGGATGGAGTTAATGGGCACACATCATCCCCAGGCCGGCTCAGTGCTCCGGTGTCTTGCCTCACACGATGTAAATGTATCTATTTGTGCTTTGCTTCTGCTTAAATCTGCAGGTGAGGCTGAACTTGGCTTGCCTGGACAGAGAGGTTTTTAGCTGGCAGAGCTGCTATGGCTGGGTCGGTGTTGCCTGATATGTATCAGGGCTTACCTGGCTGTGTTCCCCGATAACCTCCTGCTTCCTACAGCTTTTATCACAGCCTTCCCCATCAGCACAGACCACGGCCAGCCGCGATGGCTGACACACCAGGAATGCTTATCGAGGGCCATTGTGCTCTTATCCAGCCCTTCAATAATACATGGCATTGATTTTTTGCTGTGTTGAATACTATATGGTGTTTACATTCTCGGGAATAATTCAGCAGGGTAAACAGATAGCATTCTTTGGAAGTAAAGTCAATATTAAGAGCGTTCGGGGTAACGTTTTGCAGTCTCCCTTTGATGGAAAGCAACCTTTTCTCTTGCCTGTGTTTCGAAGGGGTCGTAATTCCTGCAGAGCAGTATTACCTCAGAATGGAGGCAGATACTGTGGCCCCTGGGGCTGGTTTGGGGATCCAAGATATTGTCTATCAGCAGTTTTTGCAGGCAGTAAATTCTGCTGCTGCAAGTGCCTTTGGCTGTTTTCTGGGACTGTGGTCATTCACAGCTTCAGTTCAAAGGTGGAAGCCATCCATTATTTATCCAGTTGACCTTCTGGAGCAATTTGCAGGTGTATTGGTACAGAGTATCTGCTGGAATAGCCTTTTATAAGGTAAACTGGGGATGCTAATGGAAATGTTGTGGTGAAGGCTGCAAACAGCTCCCGTGGTTCGCTGCTTGCCATCGGCTTTGTGGCAAGTGGAGACAGCAGGGCACTGTGGGCTCAAACAGCCTCTGCCATAACTGAGCACCAGTTGCAGGCACTGTGGTGAGAACGCTGAAATCAGCCCATCCTCGGGTTTAGAGCTGCACCTGCAGCTTCACGCACTGAGGTTTTGTGCTGGTGGTGTTTTGTCCCGCACGTGCTGCTTTGAATAACTGTAGCTCAGGAAGTTGCCCTTTGGAGCATCAAGTAGGAAGGTCCTTTGTGCCCCTCTTGGGTGGACTGGCAGTGGTGCTGCCAAAAGGTTGTTGCAGTCCATGGGATGTTCAAAACTTGCTCTTTTTACCTTCTTGGAAAGGTTGAAGATCTTCCAGGTGTCCAGAGCGTTTTTCTCATCCTGAGAGTCTCCCTCTCTCGTGGTTTTTGGTGTTTTCTAGCGCGTCATTAAACAACGGAAAAAAACCACAGGATGAAACAGTTCCTGCTTAAACAGGCCCTGACATCATCATGCATATGCAGAGCTGTGTATTGCTTCTGGAAAACCGGCAGGCCAGGAGTTGATGGAGCCTCTGGGCAGAATATGAATGCCTTGATTTTCTCTCCCCTGAGCAGCAGTGAAGAGGGCTGCTAGGACCAGCCAGCAGAGACCGAGCTATAATTGCTTGCCTGGAGCAGTAACATATTTCTGTACACCAGCTGAATACCAATGAGGACAGAAGGAAGGAAGGTATCAAACAGAACTGCAGGCAGGAGGAAAAGGAGGGTAAGTGATTAAAGGAAGGGACTTGGAGGCCAGGGCTGAAGACAATAGGCTGGTTCTGGTTAGAGCATTTTACCAGGGAGCGATTTGGGTTTTTAATGAACTTTTTTCAGGAACTGAATGCATTTGCAGAGTGGGTTGGTAAGAGAGCAAGCCAGGAGCAAGGGGCCAGCAGTGTGATCCCCAGTGCCACTGAAAAGGCTGGTGCAGAGATAGAAGCAAGGGAGAGGGAGCTGAGACCGGCGTAACCTAACTGAAAGCATGCACATCCTTTTGAGATTGGCGAGGTTAATGCTGTAAAATTTCTCAGTTGGGCCTTTTTCTTCCCAGTTCACCTTTCTGTAGTTGCATGCAAGAACCTGTGCCACGTGCCCTGGGATGAACCTGCTTGAGGAGGGAAGATGGAGCAGGTGACCCACTGTGGTCCCTTCCAGCCTGACCCATTCCATGATTTAGGTTTAAGCAGCAAGATCCTTTGAAATCTCCTCTTCCTACGTAATTGCCAACTTAGGATACAGTTCTGTTAGCCCCTTACATGGTTTGAGATGATAGTCAGGGGGCCAGAACTGCAGAACTCTGAAGGAGCACCCAGCAGTGCCACTTCCCTGCTCTTCTCCCTGCACCTGCAGGGCATGGCTCATCATCAGGGATGTGGCTGAAGGCATGGTGATGGATGGGACTGGCTGCACTGCCTTCTCCATGGATGCTCCATGGGTGTGGAGTAAGACTCAGTTTATTTGAGTTAAGGGGGGAAAAAAAAACCCCAAACCGAAATACAAAACAGCATCATGTAACTAACCTTCAAGACTCAGGCAATAGGAAGCATTGCAGCCTCTCGGGATGCTTTGGGGCATTTCAGGTGTTAAGAAAGCCCATACAACCCATTAACTGCCTCTGAATTATCCTTTAGGATCTGGTAGTGGGAACTAAACATGGAGATCTAATGAGCTAAAAATAATGCTGGAAAGAACAGGCTTAGTGTGCTCTGAGTCACCGAATGTCAGCATCTGCCTTTTCTTCCTGAAATAATGTAGTGGAGGCTTTGGAGGAGCTGATGGGGGGGTGGGGAGAACGAAACCTCGCGGCACAGCCCCCTCATTGCTAAGCTCCAAAAACCTCACCTGCGTCCCCTTCCGTGGGCGGCGGCACTTTAAAAATAGCCGGGGGAGAGATGGTTTCCAGGCAGCAGCGTTAACGCACCTGGGCACCCGCGTTCCGCAGGACCGGTGCGGTGCTCCCGCTGACGTCACGGCTCTGCAGCGGGATTGATGCGGGGCTGGACCTGCCCCCGGGCACAGCCGAGGGCGTGGGGCGCTTCCCAAAGGCTGCCAGCCTTGCCCAGAAGCCGGGAAGCTGAGTTAAACCTGAGACCTGCAGGGATCCCCGTGTTCCTTCCCCTCCGCGAACGGGCTTTTGCTGCGTAAGCGCCCTTAATGGGTTTGCCTCAGGGGGTGTGTTTGGAGTGGAGAAGGAGCGTGTGTGTTTGACCTGTATCCTGCGCATCGTGTCCAGGAAGGCTGGAAGGCGTACTGGGAGGAACGTGCTCTCACACGATGCCTCTCATTTTCACCTCCATTAATTTTATCGGATTGCTGCGTTACGTTTGGATTGCAATTGTTAGAAACACAAAGGGAAGGGGAGGGCAAATTGCCCTGTTGCTGCCTCGGTGATCAGCATCGGGGATTCTGTTGTTTCAAAGACACGTGTATGGAACACAGTGCTGTCACTTGGTGTGGCGTCGGGTTTGGACTGAAAACATTACGCCTTTTATGCGTTATTTGCTTTGTTAATCAGTGAATGGGCAATTTCCAAAGGAGGAGACTCCCGCTAGCAGTGAGATGCAAAGTGTCTCAGCCTTCCAAGGCATCACAATGTGCTCTATTTGTATGAATTTTATGAGCCATCTTTCCGAAAAGCAAACAGAATTATCGGATCTGTTTTGTTTTTCCTCAGCCAGCTGATGTAGGGAAATGTAGCTGAACTGAGAGCAGCATAACCTTTTCGGGGGGGGGGGGGAACGGGAAACAACTTGGTTGAAAAAACATATCTGAGGTGAGCAGATGGTGGGCTCACAGTCCCCTGTTTCCAAAGAGGGGGCCCTATATGGGTATTTAAAAGTCAGAGCCTGCCTCAGGATTTATATGTACTTGTTAATGTATTTCTGCTTCTTGCTTATTTTCCCTTGCCACCACAACCTCTGAAATGGCCAGTGGTAATCCCTGTACTGCCCATGCTCTTCCAGGCGTTTTAGTGCACTAATTCACAGTCGTTTATGTTTATACAAACTCGAGTATTTTCTTACCAAACCCTCCAGACTGAGCATTGCCTCATTGCTGTGTCCTTTATACGAGCCCGTGTCCTTTGCAAAATGTGGCCCTCAGCTTCCACCTGCTGTTCAGAGCCAGAATGGCAGCTCTGCCACAAGTCCAAAATCATGGAATATCCCGAGTTGGAGGAGACCCACAAGGATCATCGTGGGAACCTTGGGGCTGCGAGCACCACCCTGGGGAGCCTGTTCCCAATATTAACTGTACATTTCAATCCCAAGTGCAGAGTGTTGAACGAGATGAAAGTGGAATTTAAATAACAATATAAAGCAGGTCCTGGTAAGGCTGTTGGTTTGGTTGAGATTAGCTAGTTGGGTTTTCCCAGAGCTTGGATAAAAGGGGTGTGATTGCCACTGCTCAGTTAGTAGCTGGTTTAAGAAGCAGTCTTCTTTCAGTTCTACAGGAGTGTGTTGTTCTTCTCTTTTCCAGCTAAAAACCACAGTGACACCCAAGTGTTCTTCTACCTGTGGATTATCTTCTGTTTCATCAGCTCGTGCTATACGCTCATTTGGGACCTGAAGATGGACTGGGGTCTCTTTGACAAAAATGCTGGTGAAAACACCTTTCTCCGAGAAGGAATTGTCTACCCACAGAAAGTGCGTATATGCAGCCTGCTCTTACACTAGGAAAGGCTTTTCATATTTTGGCCAGACTTGCCGAGTTTAGAGAATGTTGCGGTCGGCTGGGGTTTTCCAGCAGTAGAGTTGATTTGTTTGAAAACAGATCGTTTCTGTTCACTTTGCGAAGGGTCGAGCGGCAAATCCTGTAGCTTTTCCCGAAGAGGTCTCTTCCGTGCAGAACGTGTCTGATGAGCTGTGCTGTTCCCGTCTTTTCCCCAGGCATACTACTATTGTGCCATTGTAGAAGATGTCATCCTGCGTTTTGCGTGGACCATCCAGATCTCCCTCACTTCCATGCAAATCTTTCCCTACGCTGCGGACATCATTTCGACTGTGTTTGCCCCACTCGAGGTGTTCCGGTAAGGCTGCTGGACTCAACTCTTCATTTCTCTCTTGCAGTTTTTACTGTGTGACATGAGCACGAGGGGGGAAAGTGCCTTGATCCTTGGGCGTGGAATATACCAGTCTTTGAAACGGAGAACTAGGTCTAATGGGAATATTTAATCCAAACAGGGTGCTGAGTGAGGAAAGGTGTAGAGGGCTCTGCCACGGCATGGGGCTGTGTCCTTCACACTGTGCTTGCAGTTTGTTCTGAACCTTGACATAATCTGGGGGGGTTAGTTTTTACCACGTTTCTCCTCAAAATTTCCAGTTGAAATTTCCAGCTGGAATTTCACTCGATTCCCAGGTTTCCAGTTTTCAAATCTCTGCTGCTTTTCCAAACGCTGATTTGGGTTCTGTGCCATCGATTTGGATCCTGCAAGGTTCCCAGGGCTCTTTGCACACTGGTGCTCTAGCTGGAAACCCACCCCCACAGCTTCCTGAGAAGAACTTGAAGCTCAGCCTCACTCAGGCAGATGCTGGAGGTTGTCGTTAGCTTTCCATGCAGTCATTGTTAGGACAAGGAAGATGTAGCAGGCGCTGCTGTTGGTCACTGGTTGTTTCTCCCTGCTCCCAGCCTATTCCCAAAGGCACTTTGATCCACGAGAAGAGTCAGTGGTATCCAGGTGCTTTGCCAAGCACAGGAAACGCCTGTAAAAGCGGAACTTGGTCAACAGTTTCCTCTTCTTTTCCATCCAGGCGGTTTGTGTGGAACTTCTTCCGTCTGGAAAACGAGCACCTGAACAACTGTGGTGAGTTCCGTGCCGTGAGGGACATCTCCGTGGCGCCGCTCAACGCCGACGACCTGACGCTCTTGGATCAGATGATGGACCAGGAAGACGGAGTTCGGAACCGCCGCAAGAACAAGCAGTGGAAGCGCAGCCTGAGCGTGTCCTTGCGCAGGCCTCGTCTGGCTTCACAGTACGTTCTGCCTCTCTAGTGCGGCAAAATCACACCTTGGTGTTGCTCTTAATGCCTCGGGGCCGCTTACGGACCGGGGATCAGGCAAAGATCGCAGCCAAAACAAAAAAAGGAGAACAAGTCCCACGAGTAAACAGATGTGCCTCTGCCAGGGAACTGATCCATCCTTTATGTATCTTGGGCTCTGGTAAAGCACTGGAAAAGGGAGTTCCCTTTTTACAAGTTTCCCCACCGGCAAAAATAGCCTGTAGGAGTTGCCAGAGATTACAAATGCGAAGCTGCGAGAGAGGTTCTCTCTTCTTCTCGGCCGACCGTTTTGGGGGCTTATGAAAAGGAGGGAGAGGGAATTTTTATACGGGCAGATAGTGACAGGACAAGGGGCAATGGTTTTAAACTGACTGAGGGCAGGTTTAGATTAGATATTTAGAAGAAATTCTTCCCTGTGAGGGTGGTGAGGCCCTGGCACAGGTTGCCCAGAGAAGCTGTGGCTGCCCCATCCCTG
>JAWMRA010000005.1:29739407-29781219 GCA_035584735.1 Pseudotriccus pelzelni | reverse complement strand
CCTGTGAGGGTGGTGAGGCCCTGGCACAGGTTGCCCAGAGAAGCTGTGGCTGCCCCATCCCTGGAAGTGTCCAAGGCTGGGTTGGATGGAGCCTGAGCAACCTGATCTAGTGAGTGGCATCTCTGCCTATGGCAGGGGGGTTGGAAGGAGATGATCTTTAAGGTCTGTTTCCACCCAAACCATTCTGCAATCCTGTAAGATTCCAGTTATCCTTCAGTTAACGTTCACATGTGAGATTTCAGGCTCCTTTCCTCTCTCAAACTTAAGCCTCTACATTTTTTTTCTTCCCACCCATCATTCCGACACCCCAAATGCTTCCCCTGAGGGTGTTGGCCGCCTGTCTTCCTTGCAGTGTCTGTGCTCTGAGCATCACAGGGTGCTCCAGTGTCCCTCCTGCCCCCGCTGCGCAGCTGCAGAGCCCTTCCCTTTGGCCAGGGAACAAGCTGGGACTCCTGGGGAATGCTGAAGCACAGCGGGTCAGGAGTGTTGTGCGATCCCTGCAGCACCGCGTGGGAGGGGTGGGAGCAGGAGGAGGAGGCCGTGGCTATCAGGAGAAGGGTGTGCTCTGGCCCGAGCCACAGCCCTCGGGCTGTGCTTGGCTCAGATCCTCCTTGGCTTAAAGTGCACAGATGGGACCAATACCAACAGCCTGCTAGAGACTGAAAAACTTCGTGCAGAGGGGATGTGGGCCAAAGCCCGGTCAGATTCCCTACAACCATTCCCGTTTACCCCTCTGACACAGCGAACAGAGATGTGAGTGACGTATCCCAAAAGAACCTGCTGCTCCTTTGTGCAGCCCAGCGGCAGATCAAGCAGGGTTTGGTGGAGTTCTGTGGGGAGGGCTGGGTGGACGCTCCACACCCAGCAGTGCCACGGTGTCCCTGGCCGTGGGATGTCACGGCCTGGCAGGTGGCACTGGCCGTGGGCACAGGGCGTGGTGTGGCACGGGCAGCGCCACAGGGAGGAGGATGCTGAGGGACAGCTGGGGCGTCTTTATAAGGCTCTGCTATTCCCAGTGGGAGTGGGAGGGTGTGAAACAGTTCCAGTAGCTTGTTTATTCCCTCTCTGCATAAGAAAGACTTGTTTTTTCCCCCGTTTTTCCCCCCAAGTGCGTTGCTGGTTTACTGCCTGTGTGTCGTAACGGGGGATTTCTCCTCTCCAGTGAGAGTTTTCCGTTTGTTTTTTCCAGGTCCAAGGCTTCTGACACGAAGGTATTGATAGAGGACCTAGCAAACGAAGTCAACACATGAGATGGCCACGTTCTCTTATTCCACATCCTTTGTTTTCTCGTTCTGTTCCCCTCTTCCCCAAGTAACCCGAATCTCTGGTACAGTTCCAGCTGAAAACAGGAGAAAACACTGAACACGTTTTCCGAGCTCTTCCAGACCAGATCCTATGGACTCCAACAAGCTCACTGTGTTTCGTTTCTTTTCTTCTGGGTTAATTTTAATGTTCTATTTTAAACAAACAAACAAACGAAAAAAAAAATAAAATATTTTACTTTGTTTTGCCAATAAAGAGGACAGTTCAGGAAAGAAGGATTGTTTACAGTCTCAACAAGGACATACAAACCTTATCTGGATAACGAAGCATCGTAGGGACTCCCTCACGGGACAGTGCTGAGAGCACACTCGGTTTCTGCTTGGCCCGGTTTTGACTGGTTGAAACCGGACTTAAGTTTTTAAATCTGATTTTTTTGTTGGGGTGTTTTGGTGGTTTTTTTTGGTTGGTTTTTTTTTTTTTTTTCTCCTTCATATCCAGCGCTGAGGCACTGGCTGCACTTGCAGGGAAAGTGCACTTAGAGCAGTATCTTCGTTCATGAAGCTACTTTTTAATTTGATGTAACTTTTCTTATAATTTTTTTGGAAATACGATGTATCTGTTGCATATAGTTTTCACATTATTTATGAAACTTAACAACCATATGAGAGTGACTTCTGAGTCCTGTGCAATGAAGGTTGTAACGGTAAAACGAAGTGGGGAATGTAGATCTCCATCTCCAGGGTCGTGGGGTGATGCCCTGAAAAATACCCCTCTCGTGAGACAACTTGCACCTGTGTGTACCTTCTCTCTCTCTCTCTCTCTTTCTTTTCCATTTTATTTTAAACCAAAGTTTCTGATTTTTTTTATTTTTTATTTTTTAGTTGCTGCTACTGCATCTGGGCATGTCTCTTGTGCCAGTTCAAGGCCAGCTTTTTTCCGTGCAGCTGTGTATGACAGTAGTGCAGATGATCCTAAGATGGTCCTAAGGAAAAGCAGAGTTGGTTCCCACCAACAGCGCAAAACGCTGGGCAAACAAAGGCTTCAAAACGTCACCCTCCAGATCAAAAAGTACTTTTCAAAGCCTTAATGACCCTTAGGTGGCATGAGGGCATCCCAGTCCGGGCAGAGAGCTTTTTGGGTGTTCTGCAGCAGCTCAGCACAGCAAAGGGGACAAGGTGAGGAAGTTCAGCAGGCTGGGGGTTGGGAGTGGTGGAGTGTTTCAGGGAGCGTGGAAAGGACTGTGGTGTTGCCCACCCGCTGGGGAAGGTGAGATTGAAAAAGGCTCTTCCTGTGGCTTCTGGTTTGGCAAAGAGCTGCTGTTTGCTGTCCCAGTGAGCTGCCCTGTGGCTCCGCTCTTGCTCCTACTCCTTGCCTCGTTTATCCCAGCTGGAAAGGGGGATACTGTTGAGCAGACTTGAGTGAAGGACAGCTGTATTGCTGAGCAAATTATGTTGGAAAAGTGATGGGAATTCGAGGGTCTCGTTGGTCTCTCCTCCTGTAGGATGGCAAACGCCGGGGACCCACAGAGTCCTGCTGTCCTTCCCCTGGCATGCCACGCTCTCTGTGGGTCTGCAAGGCAGGAGTGGAACTCCTGGAGTAGGATCCTTGTGTTGATGTCTGTCTGGTGACCTGCCTCTGGTTTGGGTGATGGAACTGCAGGGACCTCTGCTCAGTTGCTGTTTGGTGGTTGCTTTCTTTAATCAACTGTTGGCGTGGCTTCTCCTACAACTGGCACGTTGCCTTTCCTCCGTTTGCCCACTGTGCCTCTTCAGCCCGGAGGAACTGAAGAAGGAAACTTTGGTTCTCCGCATTTAATTGGAAATGGGTTAAAACTCAGTTGTGGTGCTGTCACCTCCCGCCCTGTCAGGCTGCTCTGGCAGGAGGGACAGCTGGACGAGCCGAGGTCGTGCTGGTCCCCCCTTCTCAGTGCCCAGGAGCCTGTTTTCCTGTGTTTAACTGACTCCCTTAGGTCTGTTATTTGTACTGAAACAGAGCATTCCGGTTTGTATTGAAGTGCAGTCTGAGATAAGAAGCCCCTGAAGTTATTTGAGGTTCCTGATTTACCTTGCAGTGGTTGGTGCTGTGTCCAAACCTCATGTAGGTGTTTCCAGAGGTGAGGGAGGAGTGCAGCCATACCTGCCATGGGTATTGGGGGCTTTAGGGGAGCACCAGGAGGGGGGCAGCCCAAAATTATTTGGATTAATTAAAATCAAGTAAGGCCGCTGGTGTTACTTAAGCAAGTGGGTTTTTATACAAAGAAATTGCTAGTAACTCATCCTTTCAGAGGGGAGTTAAATGTAGAGAGAGACTCTGTCAGCAATTTGGTCTAGTGGAAGGTGTCCCTGGCCAAGGCAGGGGGTTGGAGCTGTATGGTCTTTAAGGGCCCTTCCAACCCAAACCGTTTCATGGTTCTGTGATTTGGAAGTAAAGCCAATCCCCTGGGAGCGCTCTGCCTTCCTCAGCTGGGCTGGGGAGAGCAGGGCATGGCTGGGTGGTCCGTGTCCATCTGTCTGTCCTGCTGCTGCTCCGTCCGACTCTCCGCTTCCCAACCTGGTGGGGAGGGTCAGGGTGCGAGTGATTAAATTCTCACTCTGTAGTTTACCCAAACCCTTACGGGAAGCAAGAATTCAACGTGCCCATCTGCTCTGTTCGCTGCTCTGCTCTTCCCCTTCCCTTCTTCTCTCTCTTTGCTGGCATGAGAAGTAAGGACAAATAAAAAAGGGAGGTGGCGTGCTGCAGCTAGCAAACATTATCTCCTGAAATAAAACATCATCCCTTTTGGCAGTGAAGATCCTGTCTCAGGGGAAAGCAGCCTGAATTCCCAGAAGTGTGGCTTTTAAAGGCTCCCAGCCCCGTGTCTGCCTGTTCCCTCCCTCCCAGAGATTTCTGAGAAGTCAGGCGTGCAGATTCCTCCTGAGAGCGAGCACTAAAGCCGGGATGGCTCCGGGTTTGCGGGAACATCTGGCCAATAAAGGGAGACCTAATGAAGCAAAGCAGATGGTGAGAGAAAATAGCCCCGTTGCTCCTTGGGAGGGCAGCAGGAGCGAGGGGAGAGGGGCCATTCCCAGGGTGGCTTCATTTCCTGAGCCAGGCTTTGCTAATGGGCGCTTGGAAACGCTCCTGGAGGGAGAGCAGCAGGGTGGCAGTCCAGAAGGATGGAGAGCAGAGTGAAAAGGATCTGGGGGAGTTTTGTCCAGCACTTTAGTAATTGGGATACGGCCGGATGAGAAGTGGAAGCAGAGGCAGGTCTGTCCTGTGGCTTTTTGGGGTTGGGCTGTGCCTCACCCCACAGTTCAGTGGCTTTCAGAGGTTGTGGGGGTGTGGAGCTGCTTTGGCCTGGTGAAACCTTTAGGATGGTCCAGTCTGAGGGGAGGAGATGCCCTTTGAACTTGCTTCTCCATGCTGATTCCCTGTCTCTTTCCATCCTGCCGCTCCTTCTGGGATTTTTGAATGGCAGGGGGTTTGGTGTTGCAGACATTTGGTTTATTTGCTAGCTGGGGTTCCCTGCATGGCTTTGGGATGGTGTCCCTGTGCTTGGACAGGGTGATCCATGCGCCATGGGTGCGCTCCTGACGGGACAGCCAGGCAGGTGTGGGGTCTGTGGACTCAGCAGGCGGGAGCAGGAGCTGTTTCATCCACGGGAACCAATGCTCTCCCACCACATTTTAGAAGAAATGCACCTGCAGCACTCACGGCTGCAGCCTCTCTGTGTCCTATAAGCTCCTACCTCTCGCATCCAGCCGCATTCCCAAAGTCAGCTGGTGCTCATCCTATACCTTTCCAAGCCCTCATCACTCTGTTGGTGTCTTTGCTGTTTGCCCAGTGACAATGAAAGGGGACGAAGGGCAGCAGCCTTTACTGTGAACATCTTGGGTTGGGGGAGATCTCGTGTGGAAACTTCAGCAGAGTTGGATTCTGCTGCTCCTACTTCCCTAAAAACTTCTTGTGCTGCTTGTTCTGCCTCCATGCCAGCACTCAGCCACTGCTGCAGTGTGGCAGACAAGGGAGGGGAAAGTATGTTCCTGGTTCAGGAGGTAACGATCCCTGGGTATTTTACCTTCCATTGACGAAGGAGACGGTGTGAAGCCTTTGAACCTGGCCTGTGTTTTGCACCACCAAGGGGATTTGGCCTTGTCCTGCAGGAATGCTGCCCTGCATCACTCTCTGGGACGTGCTGTGTGCTCCAGGCTTTGGGGGTTGTGTCCCCAGCGTTGGGCCATCACGCTGGGATGTGTCCTGGGACTGGGACACGGCTTGGCTCCAGCTGGGAACACAAAAGCCACTTTACTCACACACTGCATCCTGGCTTCATGTCCTCCCTCCTCTCCTCCACCCTTCTGCTTTGCACTCGCAGGGGGAAGATGATCTTCTGCCTTAAGCTTTTTTTTTTTTTTTAACGTATATTTTTATTTTAGAAGGCAATCGGATTGTTTTGTCTCCTTGGAAAAGAGGGGCTGGGGCTCCTGGGGGAAGAGTGGAAAATCCCTACGGTACCTCTGCAGCAGTCACGGCTGGGCTCGGTGGCTGTCACCTCATCAAACCTTGCCTCCTTCACATGACACCATCCCAAATCCCACACCTTGGGGCGAGCTGTCGCCTGCCACCGCGGGGTTAAACCGGTGTGTCAGCATCCCTGGGGTTCTTCTGTCCCTGCTGCAGCATCCAGGCTGCAGGGAAAGGGGAGGAAAGGGACAGCAGCACTGGGTGTACCCGGGTGCCGATGGCTCAGCCCTGTTCCCGGTGGGAGTCGGAGCCCGCTGTGGCCCTGGCACGGCTGTGCCATGGTGGGCAAGAGGCACCGACCCTGCCTGACGGTCCCTCAAGCTCTAGAAACCAAATTGCAAACTCTTCACTCCAGAGGAGAAATTCGGCATCCTGGTAGAACTTGTGATGACCTCTCCATCCCGTAGGTCCTCCCGGCGAAGGATCGGCGTTCGGAAGGGGCCCGGGGTGGAAATGCCAAAGTTCCCCCTGGGTCCTGCTGCCGCCTTCCCCTCCCCTTCCCCGCTGTGTTGGTCTAAATGATCTTTCTATGAAGCCCTGTAGATGTCAAAAGTAATTATGGAGTGTGATTAGTCCTCTGTGGGTGCTTTCTTTCTTCCCTCCTCCTTTCTCTTTTGCTATCCCCTTCTCCACTCTTCTTTTTTGGCTCAGTGGAAAAGGTGAGGACAAAGAATTGCCGCTTGCTTGGACTCATGATGTATCTGTGACTGCGCTATTAGCTGTCTCCTCCTTCCTCCCCCAAATGGATATAATTTTCGAAGTGTGGAATCCCCTTCTTGATAAGTAGGTTTAAAAAAAAAAATAACTGCACAATGTGATACTGTTTCATAGTTTCTAGGTGGTTGTATAAAGCAAAGTTACTGTGATTGTGTTTTTTCAAAGGAAAAAGTGATTGGTTACGAAATCTGTCCTTTTTTCATTATTACAAGCTCTTTGTTTTCCAATGATCTGATGGCTCTTTTGTCCCTGGTCTGTGTGTGTGTGTCTTCCCACATCCCACCCCTGCGCTGCATCCACCCGTGGAGCATTGGCTCCCACTGCTCCGTGGCAGCGCTGCTCTTGCACCTTTGGGAGCTGTGGGATGTTACTGGTGGCTGGAAGTGGGGGAACATCCAATGTCCTGGGAGGAGGTGGAGGTGCTTGGAGGAGAGAGATGTCTGAGGAGGGGTTGGAGGTGGGCAGGAGGGGCTCGCAGGAAGGTGTCCAGGGCTCAGACACAACACGCCAGGGGCTGGTGCTGGTGAAAACCTCCTGCCCAGACTTTGCTGCTCCAGACAAAGGTCCTCCTGGAAGCCTTTGGTTGCCTCTCTCCAGCTTGTCTCCAATCCTGCCAGCACAGTGGCTGAGCAGCTCAGCCCTGGGTTGTCTGGGGTCTCTGCTCTTCATTTTGCTCCTTAAATCTCTTCATCGTCTCTTGCAATCAATCTTCCTCCAGAAGGGAGCCTGGTGCCTTGAAATCACTCTAAGCCTGTTGCTGCTCTCGCCGGCCGCTTCCCAGAGGTTTAATCCCGGCTGCAGCTCCCTGCTGGCACTGCCTGGCTGGTGGCAGGAGTTCTCCTGCTCTGGCTTTGGCACCTCATCGGGAGGTTGGTTTGTCCCCAGCTTGATGGGGACAACTCCCAGACGCGTTTCACCTCCTCAGCCCGCGCAGAAGAGCCCAGATCCGGTTCTGGAATGGCGTGGAGGTAAGGATGGGTCCTGGCGTCGCAGGGGAGGTTGGATCCCAGCGCTGGGGTGCCTAATGAGGACGGTCTCTGTGCCTCGGGCTCTTCCACGCAAAACTGTCAGCCGGCCCCTCCTGCCTGGGAGCAGCCAAGGGAAGACACTCGGTCTGTCCCCCGTGGAGCAAGGAGTCATCCCGGCTGTCACCCCACAGGGAGAGGAAACCCTTGCTCTCACGTTTGGCCACGATGGGGGGCCCCAGGGCCGCCGGGGTGGCTGGGGACGTTTTAAGAAGATAAGAGTGATTTCTTGCTGCTCGTGCTGGCAGGGGCCGGCGCGGCCAGAGCCAGGAGGATTAAAACAATTTCATAATCCTGGTGATTTCCTTTTGATCGGGATTATGAAACCAATCACGAATATCAGAAGCCACAGCTTAAAGCAGCAGCCGGAGCGGGGCTGGGATGCCCGTGCCCCCCACAGCACCCCAGGGACGGCGGGTCTGGCACCTCCAGGTAAGCACTGCCCACCCGGGACCCTCGTCCCGCCTGGCGGCATCTCAGGGGAGGGGCATGGGGGGGGTTGTGGCGTGGGGAGCGCGTGTGTGTCGAACGCTGGATGCAGGGGTGACGATACGTGGATGCACCGAGCTTGGATCCCACCGTGCTCCTGCTTGGAGAGGCTCGGCTGGCCCTGCCTCGCCCTGGGGCCGGGCAGGGTTTGGCCTCCAGGAAAGCGGGAATGTTTAGCACAGCTGCAAACGTGTGATGCTCACAGGAGGGTGCCGGCAGCCGGCAGGCTTTGCTGTTGGAGAAGGTTGTTGAAGAAAACACCCCCGCCCCGCGGGTCCACTCTCCCCATCTTTTTGGAGCCTCTGGAAGCCCCTGCCAACAGTGCGGGACGGACAGACCCCTTGGCACCCCGCGCCAGGGGAGGTGGGCTGGCTTTGCTCCCGCCGCCTCCCCAGCCCGCAGCCCAGACAAAGGACATTCCTGAGAGCGGGCCAAGGCAGCTGGGATCTCTCCGTCCCGGGGTGTTGGATTCCCCTCCTGTGGGGTCCCCTCGGTGGCAACGCGGGGTGTTGGGTCGCCCTTTCTGTCCCCGACGTGCCGCGTGGCCGCGGTGGCATCGCCCTTCGGAGCGCCGGAGCGGGGCCGGGCTGCGTTTGGCCGAGTGCCCCGGCTCCTCTCCCACCATGTCCCGCAGAGCAGGAGGAGGAGGAGGAGGCGGCCGGGGCGGGAGGCAGGGCCAGCCACGGCCCCACAGCCCAGCCAAGCGGCTGAGCTCGGGCTCGGCTGGAGGGGCCGGGATTTGCTGGTTTGTCCGTTGTGGGTTGGTTTTTTTAATTTCTTCTTTTTCCCTCCCCTGCTTCCTTCCCTTCTTCCGCTTTCTTCTCCCTCTTCCCAGCCCTCTCCCGATGCTGCTCCGGGGGTAAGGAACAGCCCTCGCCTCCCGCTCGCTACCCCGTCCCACTCAGCGCGGAGCTGCGGGGAGCCGGGGGGCGATGGGACCCTGGGGGCGTCACGGGGATGCTCCTTCAGTCCCGGCCGCGGGGGAGGCTCCTCCAGGGGTTCCAGTGGGGCCAGGACGCTCCCGGCGGGGCGCGGGAGGGCAGTGGCACCTGGGTGGCACCGGGACTACGAGGCCGGTGCAGGACCAGTGCCACGTGTGACCCCGGGGGCCGGGGCGGAGCAGAGGGTGGCGTCTGTCTGGTGGCACTCGCCGAAGCTGAGTTGTAGCCGGGAGGGATTTCTGTTCCGGGGAGTTTTGGGGCCCCTGTTTGTCCCAGGAAGTGCCGGTTCCCTCCGGGGCATCTTGCTGGGTGCCCCTGGGCACCCGAAGCAGCGTGAGCAGCTACCCCGACTGTGGCTCAGCCTCTGGCCACCCGCTTCGGGGAACCACCGCTCCCCACTGCTCCCCCGTTCTCCCCCTCCCTCCCAAACAGTGCTGGCACGGTGTCAGCGCTCTGGGGGAGTGGCTGGCTGGGTGGCCCTGTGCTGTGCCACCTCCCTATCCCCCTCCTCCCCGAGCACGCTCTGGTGCCACTGCACGCCTTTTTCCCCCCAGCACAGGTATCCCCATCTCTGCAGAGCCTGGGGCAGGCGGGGTGATGCCCTTCGTGGAGGCACCAGGTGGGGTGCTGGGGAGGGTGAGGGCGCTGTGGGGGTCACCCACCCACCCCGCCCTGGGTTTTCTCTCCGCAGGACTCATGGAGGGGAGTTCTCCCGCTGAGGCACGGCGTGTGCCGCGGCCCCCCAGGCAGCACAGCCAGAGTGGCAGCCGGACCCCTGCTCCTCTGGAGCGCTCCGAGGCCGCCCACGGCCCCCACGCCGTCCTGGAGAGCAAGGTGAAGGCGCTGAAGGAGAAGCGGGGCGGAGGCCGGCCGGGGACACCCGCAGCCCCCGCCGAGCGCCCCTCGCCCAAGAAACCCCGGCCCCGGCGGGGGAAGCCGGGGGTGGATGTGGCAGCGGTGGAGCCACGGGCTCAGCTCCGAACCTACCTGACGGATGGGCTGCTGGATGGCGGGGAGCCAGTGGATGGCAGCCCCCCGGCACCCCGCCCTGGCACCCCGGGGCTCTGGCGGGTGCCGGCACCGCGGGGAGATGTGCTGGGAGGCACCGAGCTCCCGCAGGACAAGGGCAGCAGGGCCCGGCGCTCTGCCTCCCTCCACGAGAGACACTCCCTGGATGAAGAGGCACGGACCCCGCCGTGGGACCGGGGGGATCCCTCCGTGTCGGCCCCTGCAGCAGAGGGCTGGGAGAGGCTCTCGTTGTCCGAGCGGGTGGAGAGGAACCGGCGGCTGCTGCAGGAGGTGCTGGGCCTTGCCGCTCCTGGTGTGTATTTTGGGGAGGTGGCAGCCGTTTCAGGAGAGGTGGGGGGTGTGGGAGGGAAAAGCTTTGGGGCCAAGTGGGGTTCTCCTTGGCATCCTCCAGCCTCCCATGGTGTGGGTGCAACTCCCTTCACATCCCGGGGCTGCCCTGTCTCCTTTGCTGGGATGTAGGAGATACCAACGAGATGTTCTGGGTTCTGACGGTCCCTTTCTGGTGAAGAATTTCACTGCTGAGAGCAAGAAACCCAGCTTTTGGAGCTCTCTGTGGGCATCACTGTCCCTTTGGAAGCTGCCACCAGAAAAGGGAATTAATTTCTCCTTGGATCGCATCTGTCCCAATGACCCCATGGTGTCCCCCCCACCAGTCCCACCCCATGCCACATGCTGTTACCCCATATCCTGCTCTTCTGGGGTCTCCCAGAGCCAAGCAGCTGGGAGAGCCCTGCAGAGGGTGTTGAGATGGGGGGTAAGCGAGGGGGGCCGGGTTGGGGGCTGCCATCCAGCCAGGCTGATGCCTTTCTCCGTCTTGCATTTCAGAGATGCCGGCGAGTGACGGCGACTGGGACTCGGGGGTCTCGCTGCAGGACGCTGAGGGCTGCAGGTAGGTCAGCCCCAGCAGGGCAGAGGTGGAGGTTTCCCTCTTTCCCTCTTGTGTTTTAAATACATCCCATGAAGCAGCTCAGGGGGAAGGGCTGTGGGGCAGCCCTCCAGCGTGGCAGCCGGTGTAGGAGCGTGGCCGGGCTCCAGCGATGCTTCGGTGCAAGCTGGGGCAGGAGCTGGGTATCCATGAGATGCCTGAGCACAGGGGACCCCAGCCAGGACCCCAGGGAGGGAAAGGAGCTGGGGAAGATGATGGGACAGAAATTTGCTCCAGGTGCTTAAGAAGATTGAGGCGGGCAGGCATGTGTAATCTTGTTGGACTAATGCTAAACCTTTGAGGTATGGACTAAAAATAAGGAGGTGGGATGGGCAGGTGAGCTGGGCAGCAGCGTGAGGGGCCGGGGGCTGCATGGGGGAAGAGACTGAGCGGGGAGAGGCCCCCAGGATGGTTGTTCTAGTCCTCTCGGGTGGCTGGATCTCTGACAGGGGGTTGCAAGGAGAGCAAGGGAGTAGGAGCAGCCAAACCCTGGGGGGCAGCCTGGACCCCCCATGGTGCCGCACAGACGGGCCAGCATGTGCCCACCCTCCTGCCCCGAAGAGGTTAAGGCCAGGCTTCCCAAAGCAACTGCCTGAGCTGATTATTTTAATCAGGAGGATTAGGGCCATGGCCAACCGGGAAGGCAGTGCTGGAGCAGGGAGAGCTGATAGGTCCCCCACCCTGCAGCTGGCAGGACTGGGAGTGCAGGGGAAGACCCCCCTGCAAGGAAGGGAAGTCAAAGCCTACCTGCCTCCCCATCACTGTGGGATATACAGCGGCGGGGATGGGAAGCAGCGCCTGCCTCAGTTTCCCTGTCCATCTCTGGGATGCCCGTGGCATAAAGTGCTGCCCATGCGGGAGCTGTGGGTGCTGAGCCTCCCCCCAAAGCATCACCTGTCACAGGGGGGGAGACAGGGCGCCTGCCAGGGCGTCCCCCGGCGCTGACTGCCAGCCCGCCCACGAATGGCGGCCGAGCCCCGTTTTCCCCGGGCAGAGCAGCCTCGCCGTCACTGTTAAAGCACGTCTAATCCCTGTTATTTTTTCCTAATCCCCCTCCCCGCTGCGGGGCCGCAGGGCCTTTGTCCCCGGGCAGGAGCTCGAGCTGAGCCCGCGGCATGAGCAGGCCAAGCAGCTGCTGCAGCGCGCCCGCATGAAGGCTCGGACGAACCCCCTGCGCGCCAGCCACGACATCCTCCTCCTCCCCACCGCCCTCCCGCACCCCAGGTCAGTGCCACCGCCCTGCCCGCCCCTCCCCTGCCTCCCCCGCGGCGTTCCCGGGGCTGCAGCTGGGTTTGGGACACACGCAGAGATGCGGCTGTGCGTGTGGAGCGCACACATGTGCGCAGGCACGCGTGTGGAGCCGGGGTCTGACCCACCGTGTGCTCGGAAGCAGGAGCATCCCCTGCCTGACCTCTTTGCGGCACAGTATTTGTGGGGTGTTTAATTAAATGGTGTTTTACGGGCACACGGAGGCATTAATGGCAGGCGGACGGCGTCTCCCAGCTGATGGGGTGTGTTTTCCCCGGGCGGACTCGCTGCTGGAGGCTGGACCAAAGCGGCACCTCGCCGTGTGTGCTGGGTCATGTGCGATGTGGTGTTCCCGGAATGATTAACCGCACACCTCGGGGCAGGGGAAAAGGGTGATGGAGGTTGGGCTGTGGCAGCGGGATAGTGCCACGGCCTCTCCAGATTCCAGTTTTAGGCTGGAGTGGGAGCAGGGCTGTGCACAGCCAAGGAGCATCGGGTGGAGTTCCCTCCTTGCCCCATCGTCTGCGCTGGGTTTTCCCCCTCCTGCCCTGCTTTCCCGAGGGACCCGGGCAGCCCTCGCAGCTCGCCCGTGTCCGTCTGTCTGTCCCCACGGCAGGGAGCCCAGCGGGAGGCCGAGCGTCGCCCCGCGGGACGGCGGGAGCCTGAGCGACTCATCCAGCGGGGAGTCGAGCTGCGGGCGGCCGAGGCGGCCGCGGGGACCGTCCCCATCCCGCGTCCGCTTCGAGGACGAGTCGGCCCGCGACGCCGAGGTGCGGTACCTGGAGCGGCTGCAGCTGCGGCACCGGCGGGCCCTGGGCTCGGCGCTCCACTCGCCGGAGCCGGCCGGCAGCAGGCAGCCGGGGGACGGGGCTGGCCAGCCCAGAGCCCAGAGCGGCGACCTCGTGGCCGGGGGAAAGTGCAGCGCCTGCGGCTCCTTCCTGGGCGCTGCCGCCGGCCGGGGCACGGACGCACAAGCTGCCACCGACGCGGCCAAAAGCAGCCCCGCGGCACAGAGAAGCGTCCCGGGGGATAGCAGGGGGCCGAACGCTGCCCAGACAGAACCCAAAATCAGGCCCCTGGGCCCCGGAGGGTCCCCACTGTGGATCCTCCCCTCCCGGCAGCGGATCCACACCGAGAAGATCAAGGAGACGTACATCGGGGACGTCACCTACATCGACGAGGTGGACTCGGCCCTGGAGAGCACCGACACCTCCGACGGCTGCCGGACGGACAGCGAGGAGGCGGGACCCCGCAGCCCCCACCTGCGGGGGCACCGGGACCCCCGGACTCGCGGGCACAGAGCCCCCCGTGCCACCCCACCGCCGGAGATGAGGGCCAGGAAGGGGGCGTGTGTGGCCAGCGGTGGCCCCCGCGCAGAGGATGGGGGGAGCTCAGGTGGTGCCACAAACCAAACGGGGGCTGGTTGCCCCCCGCCGCCGGGGAGAGCCAGCAGCCGGGAGGACGCGGAACCACATCGGCATCCGGGGGGCAGCAAGGGGGCGGGGAGCACCACTCATCCCCCACAGCAGCCCAGTGAGCCGCTGGACCCTTCCTCTCAGCTGAGGACCAGCACCCCCACTCCAGGCACCCACCTCCCTGCTCCGCCCCCCACCAAGAAGGCCTGCTCCCAGGTGCCTTGCAGGAAAGCCCTCTTCTCCAGTGGCAGCCGCCGTGCATCGAGCCAAGGATCCCGAGGCCCAGAGCCGGATACTGGCAGAGCTGCCTCCCCCCAGCCTGGGGGCACAGAGGGGCGGAAAAGTCCCTGCAGCCCCAGATGGCTCCCGGGGAGCCCCCTCCGTGCCTTATCCACCAACAACTGCAACAACACCCACGGGCAGGACGCCCCGGGGACGGGCAGAGGTAAGAGAACCGTGCAGGGGGTGCTGGGGGTATCAAGCAAGAAAGCTGGCAAGCGACTGTCTCGCTGTGGTTACAGGGGCAGCGCCACAGCCCACCGCCAGCCCTGCCACCCCCGCACCCCAGGAGGCTGCTCGTCCCCCCGGGGAAGGTGCTGGGACCCCTGGAGCGCAGCAGCAGCAGCAGCAGCGCCCGGCTGGGAGCGCAGCACATGGGTGAGTGTGAGCGGCCGTGGCGTTCTGCGCCCTGCAGCCCCAAGCATCCCTCCTGGGCGCTGCAGGATGCTACCAGGCTGAGCCCCCTGAGGCTTCCCGGTGGGACTCGACCCTTCAGCCCCCAAAACCTCCCAGAAACCACAATATGGGGGTGACAGTGGGCCCGTGTATGGGAGTGTGTTAGTGTGGATTTGGGCGAGCTGCGTTTTTGCTCCGCATCTGGTTCCGCCAAGGGTGTTAAGGCAAATGTGACGGAGGTGTTTTGTTCAGCATCACGTTCTCCCCTTTGGGGAAAATCTGGTGCCTTGGGGTTCCCTAAGAACGATCCCACTGGCCCTGTGCCCGGCGCTGCGTGTCTCAGCCTGGCAGGAGGGTTTGGAGGCGGTGCTGGGTCCTTTGAGCCCCTTGGCAGGATGTGATTTCTTGGGGCAGAGAGAGCAGGGGAGATCTGAGAGATGTTAAACCCTTGAAATTATGGGGAAAACAGGAAGGGATTGCTTTGGATGGTGACAAACTTGTGCATGCCGGGTCACTGCTGCGGGGACGCGGCTGCTCCCTGATCTCAGCGTGCACCTCAATTTTGGCTCTCAAGGCTGCAGAGGCTGGTGCAGGATGTGCCCCCAGCCCTGAGGCAGCTGCCAGTCCTGCCGTCGCCCAGACAGACACACGGTGGGTGACCATCATCCCTCTCCACCCAGGGAGCCGGGGCGGCCAGCGAGCCGCAAGGGCAGCAGCGCTTCAGCGTCGGGGCTGAAGAAGCTCCTGTGCAGCCTGAGCCAGAGCACCAAGGAGCGCCTGGGCCGCTTCCGCTGCTACAGCATGGAGCAGCTCCCGGCCCCCGGCGGCTCCCCCCCGGGGGGCCCTGGCATGAAGAAGTCGCCCTCCCTGCAGTCCCTGCAGCTGGTGAGCTTGGACATCGCCCCACGCAGGGTTTGTCCGTGGGGAGACGGGCGTCCTGGGGTGGAGCATTCCTGGGCATTGTGGTCCTGCTGGGGTGTGGGGGCATGTGCCACCCCAAACCTGGTGGGTTTGAAAAGGTGGGAGCCAAGGGGGGAGTGGAAGGGGAAAGGAGGGACTGCGGGGGAGTGTGAAAGAGCAGATTTGGGGAGGGGAGTCGGGGGCACTTTATTTTGTGGTCATGGGTCATTGTGTCCCAGCCAGGTGAGCAGGAAGGTGCCTCCCCAGGAAATGCTGTTCCTCAGGCAGGTGTCCTGGCCCGGGCTGGGGACACTGGCTCCTCCCTCCTCAGCGGCGGGTTGGGGAGTGCTCCAAGGCGGTGGGATGCCCCAATGCCCCCTGCTCCTTTGGCACATCAGTGGGTGAAGCGCTGCAGTGCCCTGCACAGTGAGTGTGACTGTCCTCATCTCAGCCAGGTGCTTTTCCCCAGGTGTCACCCTTCTGCCAGCCCCAAAAAGCCTCCTCTATCCAGAGCCTGCATCCCCTCCTGGGCAAGGCACCCCGTGCCAGCGCCTACCTCCTGCCCCAGACCACAGCCGACAGGTAGGATGGGGCCCAGAACATCCCCAACTGTGCCCAGGAAGGCTGTTCCGGGCTGTTGAGCCACATGTGGTGGCTCAGTGCAGTTGGGGGCTCCATGCCCTGGTCCCCAGAAGCTTCCCGCGTCCCCGCTCACCCCATCTCTCCTCTCCCCACAGGAAGGGGGGCTCGGAGCCGCGGCGCTCGCTGAGCGTGGAGGACATCGGGGCCCCCGGCCGGCTGCGCGCGGTGGGACGCGTGGTGGAGGTGTTCCCTGATGGCACCAGCCAGCTGGAGCTGCAGCGACCCCCCGGTGGCGCCTTCGGGTTCTCTGTCACCTCCGGGGACGGACGGCCTGACACAGGTACGGAGGGATCGTCCCAAAGCTTTGGCGCTGCACACGCGGTCCCTCCATGGTGGCTCTCGTCCCTCCCCAGGAACGATCTCGGGGATGGGTGGAGGGGGCTGCTTCATCCCCGCTGAGCCCCAGAGCAGTGGCAGTGGATGGGGGGATGCTGCCACACGTGGCTTCAGCCGTGCACAATCCCACGTGTCCACGAGTCCTTGGCTCGGGACATGCAGCCTGTCCCAAGGGCCGTTTATCACGAGTCAGTTCCTGTGCAGCCCCCCGGCACCCAGGCTGTGGGGGGCAGGCCGGGGGTCTCACCAGCCCCATCCCTCTCCACAGGCGTGTACGTGCAGGAGATGGCGGATGCGGGCACGGCCAAGCTGTACGCGGGGCTCCTGGGCGTGGGGGACGAGATCCTGCAGGTCAACGGCGAGGCCGTGTCGGGGCTGGGGCTGCCCCGCATCCGTGAGCTGCTGCTCCAGGCGGACACCCTGTCCCTCCGCGTGCTCCGGCACCGCCCGCCACCACGATAGCCCCGGCACGGCTCCTGCAACGCGCCGTGTGAGGAGGATGAGATCCCAACGATGTCCCAGGATGCTGCAGGATGGCACGGCATGGACCAAGCCGCCTTGTGGCGCCAGGACCTGCCCTGTTCTGGTGCACTACTTGGCTCACCGCTGCAGTGGGGGCAGGTGGCTTTCCCGACCCCCCCAGAGACAGACCGGGATCAAGGACACCCCCAGACAGTGTCCCAAGTGTGGGGACAAGGAACAGCCCAGCCCTGACAGAGCCAGGCGGGTCTGTCCTGTTGGGCACTGCAGTGACCAGCGTGGGGATGCCCCATCTCTGTGACCCCAGGAGACATGGGGCTCCCTGCCAGCGCTGCCAACCTGCACCCACAGACTGGTGGGGTTCTTTTAAATTATTTTAAACTGAAACCCAAAAATATATCTCTGGAATAATGAAATACTGCCCTTGGCTTGCAGCTGGCATGGAGGGGCTGGGGTGGTGCCTGCTGGCACGGGCAGGGGGGTAGTCTTGGCCGCCTGTTTTCCCATGGCACTGCTGGGGTGGGGAGGACCACAGCCTTAGAGTTTGAGTTCTTTTTTCCAGCCACGGAAGGGGAAACTCGTGCCAAAATGTGTCTCTCCAGCAGACAGAGGCGGCATGGCAGCACCGGCTGCCCTCTGCGTGGTGGTGCCCCACATCTGGGCACAGCTGCCTGCAGTGCAGAGGGGACCCCAGAACCTGCAGTGCCTCAAATGCCAGGAGGGTGATGCCCAGCAGATGCTGGTGGGAGTTTTCCCTGCTCCCTGGTGCCCGGAGACCCTCTGCTTGTCCTGGAGCAAGAGCGAGGTGAGAAGGACTGGAGATCTGCACTTGCTGCACCTTTATTTAGTGTTAACGGGAGGGGCACCACCAGCGACAGAAAAGCAGATGTACACAGGAAAGGGGACCAGAGGCAGTCGGGTGGCGTGCAGCGATTCCAGCAGCTGGGCCACCCCCTGGACTACTGAAGGAGCAGTCCTGCACAGGAGTCATTCCTGGAGGGTGCACAACCACGCCAACAACAGTGATCAGAGGTGTGCAAACACCGCCCAGCAGCGAGCCCTGCTCCCTGGCCAGACTCACGCTCCCGGGAACCTGCTCTTGGAGAGGTATAAGCCCGAGGAGAGCGGTGCAGACACTGCGACAGCCAGCCTTGGAAAGCAGTCACCACCTATTCCTTGCAGTGTAACCAAAGGAAAAGGGATGCTCTGCAAGGATCAGGAGCCGCTGTGAAATGAGGAGTGCGGGTGGGCACCGAGGGCACCACGTGTGCGTTAACGGCGAGAGCACCCGGGTGGGCACAGGGAGGCTCGGCTGGGCCCCTGTCCGGCACTCGGCTGCGGAAGGCACGGTGCCGCCGGCTGTGCATCCAGCGGCGGGGATGAGGGGCACACAGACCTTGGAGGGAGCCACAAACCCGGTGGGGAGGAGTGTTCGGTCCCGGAGGTAAAGCCATCCGGTGGCGAGCTTCCGTGGCTGGGAGGACGATTTTGGGGGCGATTTGCAATTTCAGCAGAAGTCTTTGCGTCAGTGCCAATTAACTTCCTCCCCCAGCCCATCTGGGAGCCATAAGCCAGCCTGTCCCGAGTCTTTTCATGTTTGCAGCTTAAATATGGGAGCAGACTGGAGTAAGAAATCATTTTTGCTTTCCTGGAAGGGTCACCCCACATCTCATAATCAGTGCTTGCAGCATGACCCCCCTGCCTGCCTGTTCCTCCCCAGTGGCACTGCCCAGGTGAGCTTTCTTCACCACAGTTTGGTATTACCCACCTGGCTACTCCACATTCACTGTACGAGGGAGACAACTGAGCTACCTGACACTGCTGAGACAACTCAAGTGACAAACAACTTGAAGGTAACAAAAGGACTGGGAAGGAATATGGGAACATGATATAGCTTTGAATCTCCTGCGTTTTGGTTGCTTACAATGGACGTGTCAAAAAAATAACAGTTGGGAAAAATTAAGACATCCTATTTACAAGTTCATATGCACTTAAAATACATCATTGAGCACTGTTTCTCTGATCATGCACATCGTGCACCCACAGAGAGAACGTGGCTCCGTCATCAAAAAGTGTTCAGAGTTTTTTCTTTTTCCTTAAAAAAAATAAGTTATTTTAGACCTGACAAATCACTTGCCAAAGGGAAGCAGCTGTTAAACAGAAGCAGTGACTCATTTATACAAGGGCAAGGAAAGCATCAGTCAATGAGCTTCAGAGGCTGTATAATGAGGGAGGCAATTTTAAAAGCTTTAAGACACTCCCTCTCCAGCTCACGGCTGATTGCCAGTGCTTGGCGTGCAGCAACCCAAGTTTAAAGCTCTGGGATGTCTAACGGTGCCCGGGTGGCCGATGGCAGGACACGAGACCCTCTGGCTCTGCCTTCTGCCCAGGTGTGGAGGGTGGGAAAGCTTTGCTGCGGACTCACTGTGCTCTCTGGGCGGTGAGTCGGCGGCACAGAGCCTGCCCTTGGCAGGGGGGAGGCGGCGTGGGGCGGGGGATGGCAGCTGGGGCTCCCCTCCCTCGCTGCGGCTCGAGGGGTCTCACGCCGCCTGGTAGTGCTCGTGGCTGGCGCTGGCGGCGCGGTTTGTAATGCTCAGCGAATTCATTAATTCCTCCTCCCTGTCCCGTCCTCCCCAGGGCTTGCTGCTCTGTGTCCGCTTCCCACCGCAGGCGGCTCAGGACCGCCGCCACCGGCTCCTACCTGCACCGGGAGGAAGCGCGGGGCTCGAGCCCCCCTCCGGCTCCCCGGGTCCAGACCTGGAGCTCAGGTCCAGGTCGCGCTGCACCAGGGGAGGAGGCAGCTCCAGTCCTCCAGCCCCTCTCCCCGGGGCCAGGTGAGACGCCGGCAAAGCCGAGCCGCAGTCCTCGGAGGAGGATGGTGAGAGCTGGGTGCGGGTTTTCTTGCCGGGGATCTCTGTGGGCGGACGGAAACAGTGAGAGTTTCATTTCCCCGTGCTGCCGGGGCGAGGGGGCGGGGAGGGGACGTCCGAGGAAGTTCAGTCCATCACAGGACAAGGAACAGGATGAGCACCACCAGCAAGATGATGAAGAGGACGATAATTGCACACCACTGCCGTCGATCTGGAAGGAAATGGAAGCATCAGTCTTCCTGCTATAGTGGGGAAGGAAAATTGGGGGAGCACTTTCCTTTGTCGTACTGCTAGGAGCTCAAAGCCATAAGAAGCTTAAAGCCGTAACAAGCCAAAACAGCAGTTCCTGTGGGAGCATGCCTGACTGGAACATACAGCGCCACAGCCTTTCTCCTCCAGGATACATCGGGTTTTGGGAACAGCTGTGGGAATTCTGAGCCTTCTCCCCGACCAAGTTCAAACAGATTTGATAAGCTGGTTCAAAAGCAATTGGAAGAAACAAGCAGAGAGCTCCTGCGTTCACGGTTCATTCATGGAGTAATCTGTTTGCTAGAGGAATAAGAAGGGATCTGGTGAAAGCCGCCCTGAAGAGCTGTGCCAGGAAGAGCTTGTGGCAGCTCCCCTTGGGAGAGGGCCAGGAATAAGGTTTCCCTGGACATCTTTACACTTCAGTGGCTCAACACTGCATGGCCTCTGAGAGCGGCTGTCTGCCCCTGTGAGGCAATGGCGCAGCAGTGGGAACAGGGCTGCTGGCACTCCCCAACTCCTGGGCTCAGCAGTTACGCCGGGAAGAGCCCTCCTGGTCAGCCCTGGTACACGAGATGCCAGCAGAAACGCTCTTCTCACAACACTCAGAAACACTCTGCAATGATTCATGGGTTTTCCCAGGGGAAAGGGCAGATACACAGGGTTTGCCGGTGGTTGTGCTGCTGCTGGGCTACTGGTGACCCAAAATGCGCTGTCAGCACTCCAAGTGGTCTCTCTAGGGCTGTATTCCCACCACCTCATAAATCCCCCACACAGAAGGAAGGCTTTTCCTCCTGGTTGGCTGCTGCCTTCACAAGGTACCTGAGCACCCACAGGAGAGGGGTACTGGAGGAGGTGACGCCGGGCGCTCTGCCAGCGCTGGGAGAGGCGAGCTGGCGGCGGGGGACTTCCCGGCAGGCACGCCGGGCTTCCTGTTTGCTCTGCCCGTGGCGCCCCGCCAGCCCACCGGCTTCAGGCACAGCCTTATAAGGACTTTTCTGTGGGTTCAGCACAGAATTCAGCCCTTTCCTCCACCAGCTGAGAGATCTGATTGACGACAGGCCTGCAGGCGCCGGCAGCCCGAGGGCAGGTGGGATTTGGGAAGGGGCTTGCCGCAGGCATTCCGGTGTGGGGGAAGCCACACACAGTGACCGGGGCTAATGGCACCTTGACAGCTTTTGTTCCACAGGCAGCATGGGAAACTGCAGCAGAGCAGGAGGCGGCAGAGCTTCCCCTCCTATCAGCTAGAGGGGGATTTTCCCAGCAGTAGCGGCATAAATAGAAAGGCATTTGTAAATAAAACAAAGGCAGCTGCCGGGCTTGGAAGTCTTCCCCCTGGTTCAAGCACTGAGAGCTGCTCCCTCCCCTCTGCTGGGTGGGTGGGAGCACACAGTGTCCCAGCCCGAAGATCCGAGGGCTTATCCCTGCCTTTCCAGGACTGGATCCCACTTCCCAGGACCTACCACTCGTCATGTGAGACACTTTGGCGAGCTTCTTCATGACGTTATCAAGCCGCGACTGAGTGCTGTCTAACTCGTGGGAGAAGTCATCCAGCATCCTGGGGACACAGAAGCAGGACACTGGTCAGCAGGTGGCACATCCCTTTGGGATTTCAGTGTGCTCACACACACTGATCTAAACACTGATGGGGATCAGAGGATCACCCTTTGGCAGAGAAAATGAGCATGCCTCAATCTCCTGGAATCGCCCAAGGGGAGAAAAAACCTGCTGAAGCAGCAGCTCTGCTTTGGTGGGAAGCGGGAAGTAATCTGGGACTCCAGTTCGCGGCTGAGCTCTCACACATCTGCAAGGTGAGGGGGGGGGACTTTCCTCCGTACAAGAGGAAAGTCTCATTTATAATCTGTGATTAGCAAGGAGTGGTTAGATCTAGGTGCCAGCTTGGACTTTAAATCTCTTTTCTTGTTCAAGGCTTGCAGTGGAAGGTAAAATCTTGTTTCAGTCATGTATCAAGCGAGAATGAGATCTGCAATTGCTTTGAAGGTGCTTTTTAAGCTCTGCCTGGAAGTTACCCCTCTACTTCTTCCACCCAGCAGCTGTAATGAATCTGAAAGCCTTCCTCAATCCATGCTTTGTCAATGCCACTGCACATTCAGAATCAAGGTACAAATCCAATTGTCTCCAGCCAGTGGGACTTTAAAGCTTAATGTGTTTAAAAAGGACAGCTTCCTTCATCTGGAGTTCCAGGGCACCTGTTAAACCTTCATTCAGTGGGGAAAAAGGAAGAGTTGTAAAAACCTCAGCGTGGTAGTTGTGTGCTAGTCTAGCAGGCACTGATGGCCTGTGTGATTGTCTGAAAACAGACACACCACACTGACCTCTTCTGCGAGAGCAGAGGAGACTCACACTGCAGGACTTCACAGAGGGGATGGGTTTAAAGTCCCCCCCTCTCCCTCACAGAGGACACCACTTCACAAGTGACAGGGCCCTCCAGACTCCTACCAGCCAAACAAGGAGGGTTTTTAGGCAAGGACCCTTCAAGCCTCTCTGGAAGCACTGCTGTTAGCCTGCACAACTGGCAACTTGTTTGCAAAGGACAAGAACTGGGAGAGAAATCTAATTTATATGTAAATGGCTGCATGCAAATGACTTTGCGAGCTGCCCTTTAACCCTTTGCGTGGGTGAGGGCTATTTTTAGCTTTGATGATGAAGAGCAGCTCTGTGTTGTGTGTTTCAGGGCGGCAAGGCAGAGCTGAGAGCTCCCAGCTCCAGCAGTTATCCAGGGTCAGCACAAAACCCTGTGGAACAGGGAAGTAGCTCAGCATCCCCCCTTACACAGCACCTCCCTCCCTTATTTGTCTGCCGGCTGCCTGAGAGGGAGCATGTGGAAAGAAGAGAGGAGGAAAGAAAGGTAAGCTGGCAGCTAAGCCTGCCCTAGGTGCAGGCTTTCAAACGAGTAAGGCTGCAGTTGGATCCTTGTAGATTACAGTACAAAATGTTTTCCAAAGGCTGGCTGGGAGGATCAGTATATTCAAGGCCCTAACAGGGGCAGAGATAAGTGTTTGAGGACCTCTAGCTGTGTTGCAGCCAACCCCATACCGGGTTTTTGTTGCCACACCCCACACTTACACTGCTTGCTCCTCCAGCTCCCCACCAATGCGCTGGGACATGTTCTTCAGCACCCCGATGCTGCCAGAGACCAGCTCCAACTGCTCATCCTGCTGCTCCACAATCAGCTGGGGCCAGAGAGAAGGGAAACGGGCAGTTACAGGTCTGCCTCCTGCAGCTGGGCTGGAACCAGCTGATCCAGTGGACAGTCACTTGCTGCTCAGCCAACATCACCTACGAGGCCTGGGCTCAAACTTAAGCCACCAGGAATGAGGACCGCGTTCCTAAGAAATGCTGGAGAGGCGACAGCCACAGGAAAGCCTCCGTGGCATGGCATCCCCGTGGCGCTGCAGGCTGCAGCCTTCCTGACACCCCTGCAAATCCAGCCTCAGCTCAGCCATGCCGTACCCACAGCTAAAGTGACTGACTGTGGGAAGCCACATGGACTGGTCATCAAAACCTTGGCAAGGTAAGCAAGTATGGCAGAGGACACCTGGGAGCCATGCTGATGCTGTGCCTGGGAAATCTGGAACATGCTTCAGCTAACAAGGGGTTAATGCAAGTAAGAGGCTGTTGCAGCTTCTATAGCTAAAAATAGCCAGCCTGGCTTCATGTGCCAAAGGAATAAGTCTGCTGATGTTTTAAGTCATTTTAAGGACAGAGTCATGCTAAGGATTAGATTTACCCCAGTTACCTATTTCTGAACCTATTTATCTTCCTAGAGTCAGTAGGTAAAACACTTCTGGAAGCTGGGGAGGCGTCGCAGGTCAGGAGACTTAGCAGCGTTTGCCACCTCTGAGAAGCTGCCTGAGTAAAGGCCTATAGTTGGCTGGGCTGCTGCACAATGGTCTGTGCCCAGCCCGGGCACTTCTCCAGGCAAACTCCCCTGTCAGCTGGGAAGTGTCAGCTGGGAAATGCCTCGCCAGGGGTTCTCCCAGAGGCCGGGCTTTCTCACTAATCTCACGGTGACAAAGGCAGGAAAAGGAAGCAGGCGCGTGCTCCTACTCCCAGCCTGTTCTGAGGGAGATGCACAACAGCAGCAAACACTTTTTAACCAGGGTAAGTTGTGTGAGAAATAGGCTCTTTTCTGTTTGCAGTGTTTCTACTCTTCCAAGGATTTCAGCAGTCCTTGTACTATTACAGCTCTGCATGCTACATCTTCCAGATCGTGCCGACTGCCTTCTAAACAGAGCAGAAGCCTCATACCTCAAGGGTTACAAGCTCAATGCCAAGATGCATCCAAAGCTGTGCTGCACAGAAAATGCATGCACAGATACGTGCCACGAGCAAAGAGGACAACTGTCAGGCTCCTGGATCCAGACTAGCCAAAGAATGAATTTTTTTTTTGGCTCCCACTGTCTGTACCTCATCCCCCCGGCACCCATTTGGCAGCAGAGCTATTTGTTCCGCGTAGTGCCAGCTGCCTTACCTGTTGTTGCGCTTGCTGCTCCTCGATGAAGTGTGAATTTGCTAATTGCAGCTCCCGGTCCAGACGGCTGTATCTGTCAGGTCCAGAGCTCCAACTCTGGCTCCCACTGTCTCCCAGGAGTGCCTAAACAGATGCAGAGAGCCCTTAGCAACACCCTTGTGTCCGCTCACAGCCCGTCTGCAGGGTGTAGCTGGAAGGCAGACGAGGCAACACTCCTGTACACACAGACACAGAGCATCCCTTTCCTCCTGCTCTGTTGCTACTCAGCCAAACTGCTGTCACAGACTAAACCAGTACAGTGCCAGAATGCCAGCCTGGGAAGTCTCTGCAGCCTCGTATTGCAGATATGCCTCTCCAGCAGCAGGAGAGCTGGAGCATGGCAGGAGGTCTGCACAGCACAAAGGCCTGCTCAAGAGGCACAGGACTGTGTGCTGGGACACGTGAACTGGGAAGTATCCGGATATATTGTGTTAACAGATGTACAGCTCGAACTGAGCGCTGTGCTGCTAATGACAGGGGCTTAAGAGGGTCTGGATAAAGTACTTAACCAGCTGAGCTGACAGTAAGATAGTGCAATATAACCAGAGCAGTGCTGTATGCTTATGTTCTATGATCCAGGCTGCCTGTCCCTCCAGCAGGCGGTTCAGTCGCCAGCTTACAGGGTTACACTTGCTCCCTGCCCTACAACCTGGACAGAGAAAAGCTTGTGCAGAGCCAGAGACGTGGCTTTCCAGCTGAGTACGTCTGGCCCCTGGAAGCAGAGTAACACAAGCAACAGATGCTGGACAATGAGCATGACCTGCAGGTGAGGAGCTGCACCCTGCAGGACTAGGGATAGGTTAGGGAGGAGCTCTGCCCACCGGTGCGGAGGCAAGGCTGACTTGTAACGAGACCATCCTGCAGCCCCTGTTCATGGACAGGAGAGGATGACCGAGTATTTGTAAAGAAAAGCAAGACAATGACCAGGTTGCTCTGTCAGGTTGAAAACAAGACGATCTCTATGGTTCATTTGCCTCATAAGGTTCAAGGAGGGGTGAGGAAAGCTGACAGTCTGACTATGCAGGAAGCCAGCAGGACATCTGGCTCTGTCTGCCCCCGTGACACTGAGTGAGCCCCTGGTTCCCTCCAGCTTGTGGCAAGGGCAGCTGCTGTGTATTTAATGCTGTGCACTAGTTCTGCAGCAGCTTCGATGGAAAGGCCTCTGTTTGCCAGCCTTAGCTGTGAGGGTCAGGTCAGCACTAGCAGCTCCTCAGACATGGAGTCCAGCAGCCTCTGCAGCCCAGCACGAGCCTTGTGGGCTGGAGGGAAGGCGAGGGGCTGGGAAGGGAGAGGAAAGCAGCAAGGGGAAGTCAGTTTTCCTGACCAGATGTCGCTGCGTGAGCTGGGCCATATGGTCTCCCACAGCCAGCAGGATCCTTGTGCGAAGGGAAACAACAGATCCCAGGGAAAGCTACAGGCTTGTTTGAGCAAAGGTGTCAGGGACTTTGCTGCCTCGAGTGCTTGCCAAGCACAGCAATTAGCCCTGAGACAAGCTCAGGAACCAGCTCTCTGCTTCTCAGTGGCTTGTTGCAGTTTGTTTTTGCCACAGGCTGATGCAGAACAGACACATTAACTGTGCACAGCAGCTTTACTGAGATGGCTCTGGAAGTCAGCTTCGGGATCTCCTTACAGCCTCCCTGTTAGCCGGGAAGGAGCACAAGCTGCATCTAGTTCTATTCCTTAGATTACAAGTGCAGACAACCCGAGACTCCTTGAGCTTCTTCCATCTTCTCACATGGCTATTATGAGAGGCAGCTGTGCAAAAGGATATTGCACCATCTTGGCTCCTAAATCCAGCAGAGAGCAGGATTACATTCACTGACATGGATTCTGAGGCGGTCTCCCCAGGAGGAGGAGGGAGATTTCCCTTTCCAAGGGATGATGCAACGCTGACAGTTGTACACAACTACATCTGAAGACACAGACAGATGGCGGGTGCCGACTTACTGCTTTGAGAGATGGGCTTGGAAAAGGGTGGCAGCGACCTGCCTGCGATAACCAGCTCTCCCAGGTCAGCCAAACAGACACGGCCCAAACACACGGCCCGGCCGCCACGTGCAAGCCCCTTCCCGGAACAAAGGTTTGTAAGGGAATCGACTACAGACAGGATATACATTGTAAGAGATATATATCGCCTGTTTCTGGTTCTCACCTGCCTGTTTTTTCTTTCAGCCAGCGCTTGCATGGAGGAGTTCGACATCTGATCCTTCATATCCTGTTTGTTCAACAAAAGAAGCAGCATGTGAGCATTGGATTTGAGGTTACAGGGTGTTACAGGGCTGTCTATACCCAGCAAGGCTTCTATAGGGGGAGCGAGGGAAGGGAGGTTTTCTTTGAGAATGTACAGTTTTGAAGAGTCTGGAAAGATATCACAGAAAGTTTCACTGCAGTTCATATTGTTCTACTGATGCTAAAACCAATGCCTATGGGATATTTCGAAAATACTCCTTATTTACTACTCATTTTGCTCTATTACAACTAGAAACACTTTGATTTGTATAATAAACCAATATTCCTGCTGATAGAGCGTAAGGAAGAGTAATGTTTGTTAATGCCTTGGGAGACTCTGCTTTGTTCCCACGTTTTATATTGCACAGGATGAGGTAGGTTTCCTGTCCTGTGGCCATCCTCTCTGTCTGTGCCTACCTTTTCTCCTACCCATTAATTTTTGCTGTGGAATTCCTGCAGAAGGGCACTACCCACAGAAGGCTCCCCCATCTCACACATAGTCTAGCTTTTAGAGATCAGCAAGCAGTCAACGCGATCTGGCAGCACAGTTCCGATGTCACCAGAGCATTCAGGTGTGTTTGACTGTTCAGAGATGTGCAGCTCGTCACCCAAGAGCACCAGACCCCGTTGGTTACTTCTCACTGGCTAATAATGCCTGTGCTGCTGCACGTCATGAATTTCCCCCAGGAAACTGGAAGTCAGCTGCACAGCACCATTAACGAGTTTCATTTACCAGCGGGGGACACTGCTCCAAAACCCATTAGCCAGCAGTTTTCAGCCAGGGAAAAAGGACCAGAGAGCAGACTTGCCTGATCCTGCCTGTTTGGGAGTGGACCACACCAGGGGCAAGGCAGCGAGCACAAGCCTGGGGCCAGCGCGGTTTCGGGACCAGTTCCCAGGTAAGCCTGAGGAACTGCATCCAGACCGCAGGACTGCAGGTGGGGTAACAAGCCTGCTGCCAGCCACAGCAGTGCACTCTGTGGAGCAGGAACATCAGAGTCATGAGGGGCAGCAGAAACTCAGCGTAGCTATTAACAGAGAGAAAACTTGCTAACTAGCAGCTTGTTACCAGGCAGTGAGGCTTTGGGGAAGACATTTCTTCTCTTTTTATTGCTACCAAGTTGTTAAGATCTCCTTTTTGCTTCTGAAGTGTGAGCTCAAAACTAAAAAAAAAGTCCTTGAGTTAAAAATAAATCTAGTGGTTGCTTGGACTGTTTTTCAGGGGTAGGAAGTTGAAGTCACCACGTCAATAACAGCAGGCTTTAACCATCTGCCAGTGTTCAAAGTGCTCTCCCTGTTTTTGAAAAGTTGTGCCACAAGTGGTCAGGACAGTTGTGATTTCCCAACTTGGAAGGGAGGCTCCAGCCTCCCCTGCATCGCAGCGGGGTCTTTACTCTTCCCCCCCAGTTCCCAGGGTCAGGGTTGCGAGAGAGGTATGAAGACTTCCAGGGAGAGCAGCAGAAAAGGAGGGAATGCCATGAGACACCCACACTCCCAACCCCACCAGGGCAACCCCAGACGGGAGCACAGAGGGAAGAGGAGGAAGTCTTGGACAGAGCAAGTAGCAGGTTTATTCTCTGCTCCCAAGCTTGCCTCTTTTCAGCCACCTAACCACCCTCCAGCCTTCCCCATCTCTGACCCCAGGCCCGCATTCCTTACCCTGACCACCTGCCGTGTGCTGGTGATGAAGGCTTTCCTGATGCCCAGCTCCGTCGCATCGAGGTTGAATTTCCGCGGGTTTGCCTCAACAATGCGTGGGCAGCGAGTCAAGGAGTCCCCGGCAGCGGTGTTGGATACACACACACATGGACACACAAGATCCCAAGCGTGCCAAGTGGCCATTGTTCTTGTGCCTGTTCCCAAAATTTGATCAGCAAAGTACAGAACACTGGACGGAAGAACAGGCACGGCAGGAATGCACCGTGCAGTACACGCACCAGCGGTACGTTCCTCTTTTTCCATCTTTTTTTTTTTGGTTCTGTGATGCTGTGCAGCGCTTTCAGGAGCGCTCAGATGAACACAAGGGAAAAGGAGTATTTCTGGAAGCCAGCCTGGAGTATGACTGACTCTGCAGAAATCCAGATTCATAAAACACAATAGGCTTTCTAGAACAAAGCATCTTAGAATGTATCTTGTAAAAAGGGAAACAAAAAGGCAAAGGGAAAATCCTTGCCTTAATTTCTCACCTGCAGTTTGAGAAGAGCCAATGTAAATGTAAAATTCAATCCCAAACAGTCCTGATTTCTTGAAAAAATGGCAAGCACTGGTACCTGGGGATTTAGTACAACTTGGGAACCGCAAGCCCCTACCCCCAAAGGACCACAGAAAGGATATTAATGGTTTCATCCAGGTCTTCCAGGTCCCACTCGATGCTCCGCAAGTTGTTCCTGAGCTCATTTGTGGTCCAGTCGATTTCTTCTCTTGTGGCGATGGAGGGATCCTGCAAGAGCTCTGTCCACCTCTGGAAGAGCCCCTGGGCAGTGTTCACAGCTTTCTGCACCTCCCTGCAGCCGGGGTAAGGCAAGAGAAGCCAAGGAATTATCATCAGTTGCCCTGCAGCAGTGACACTGGGACTGCCCCATGTCCAGCTGAGCAGGGAAGCCACGGCTTCCTCCCCAAACACCTTCCCTTCACACAACTAGTTTGTTTTGTAAAATAAGGATATGCCCTACCTCCTGGACAATCCTGTCTCTTGCTGCAGCACAAGGTGCTAAGCAGCAACAACTTACAGCTATTAACGCAGGGACCTATTTCTTCAGGGGAAGTGTCACACAGGCAAGCCAGGGCAGAGGGTCTGAAAGAGGCAGCTCTTTGGCAATCCATGTTTTGCATTCCTCTCAACAGTTTTCCTCTGAAGGCTCTTGACTACCCACCTAAGATACCCCAAAGGCACACGGAGTTACAGGAACTGTCCCCACAACACAGCCAGGCAGACTGTTGAGTGCAGCACTGTTTATTTTAATTCAGCATTAAAAAAAATACACAGCCCTACTACGCCGGCTTAGGGAACACAAGTTTTTTCTGCTGCTCTAAGCTCTTTTGGAGACGCCTGCATTCACAGCAGGGGAAGGCTTTGCTGACAGCACTGCTCTGGGGCAAGCAGGTTTGTAAATTTGGGTGGTGGGCCCTCAGTGTGGTCATCTGTATTTACAAACTCTGGGATCCTGAGCTGTGAACTGCTCTCCCAGGTTCACAGGGAGTTGGGATGAGGAACGAAGTCAAGACCAGACTGTGCTGCTGTGAAAGGTGGCCACCATGAGCTTGCACACAGCACCCATGTCAGATGCGGGTGTTTCACCCCCGTGAAGCAAAGCAGGCTAACACCAGGAGAAGCTCAGGACAGAGGAGATGAGCCCACACCCTGCAGGGGTGCCAGGACTGCAGCTCTCTACGTGACACCAGGGCCTGAAGTCCTCAAACTGCTATCTGAGCTGCAGTTCTCAGTGCCCCAACGTGCGCCCCTCCTGTTTCCGCACGCCCACGGCTCCGAGTCTGCCACATCTAGTGCCCTAAAGTCAGCAACCCACACCGAGGATCTGGGAAACTTCATTCCCTACACTACTTGCCAGCAGTGCTTTTGGTTTTGTGTGTTTTGGTTCTTTTTTTTTTTTTTTTTTTTTTCCATCTGAACACAGTTGTGGAAGTACCCAGAAGCAGGAATGTAAAGCAGAGCCGGATGGACTCCGATGGGAAGAGTTACAGACACCAGGAAAGCAAGGTAAATGCAACTCTGGTTGGCTCCACCACCACCAGCCCCTCAGACCTGCCAGGTAATAATTAACTCTGGGAGCGGCAGAACATCCCCTCTCCCCTCCCTGCCCTTCCCCAAATGCCGCAGGAATCTCTCTGGAAAGTCTGACAGGACATTTGCTCCCCACCCATGGCGACTCCTATTTTTTCCCCTTAGCACCGGTTCAACCTGGCAGTGGGACTCGCCCTCCCTGGCTGCACTAGCATCTCTTCCCACACTTCCTACTCTCCTGTGGCTTTCCCCACCGCTCCCCTTCGAGCCCCTCTGCTGCTCCTCAGCGCTGTTACATCGTGACACGGACCAGAAGACCGTCCCCCAGTCAACGCTGAAGGTGGCCCCGGGCTGTGTTCTGAGACTGAAGTGCTTTCACAGAGGCACAGAATAGCTGGAGTTGGAAGGGACCTCTGGAGATCAGCCAGTCCAACCTCCCTACCAAGGCACGGTCACCTGGAGCAGGAGTGTCCAGGATGTGTCCAGGTGGGTTTGCAATATCTCCGGAGAAGGAGACTCCACGACCTCCCTGGGCAGCCTGTTACAGGGCTCTGCCGCCCTCAGTGGAAAGAATTCCTTAAATTGAGATGGAACTTATTGTGTTTGAGTTCATGGCCATTGCTCCTCATCCTGTTGCTGGGCACCCCTGAACAGAATCTGGCACCATCCGCTTGGCACCCACCTTTGAGATATTTATGTGAATTGATGAGATGCCCTCTCAATCTTCTCTTCTCCGGACTAAACAGGCCCAGCTCCTGCAGTCTCTCCTCATTAGAGGGATGCCCCAGACCCCAGATCATCTTTGTGGCCTCTGCTGGACCCTCTCCAGCAGCTCCCGCGGAGCTACTTTCACCCCGTTATGCCCAGTTTTCCCTTTACCACCTCTGTGTCTGCCTGCGTTCCGCCTCCGCTCGCTTCCTCTCACGGCCATTGTCCGTCCCACAGCCTGGTCCCCGCTCCTCTCCCCCTTTCCCCCAGGGACACCGCGGCCCCTCCGTGCCCGCCGCCCCCCGGGGCCGCACCTGCGGCCAGGGCCGGGGTGCCCCTGCAGAGCGTGGGGAGGCCCAGCCGAGGCCCGGTCCCTGCCCTCCTGCCCCCGGCGCCTCCCGCGCCCCGCCGGACCCCGGCGGTGCCCACACTCAGCCCCGGGGCAGCGCGGAGGGCGGGGGGGGGGGCCCGGCCGCCATTTTCCCCCCACACACAGAGACCCCCCCCCCTCCCGCCCGCCCGCCGATGGCTCCCCTCTCCGCGGGCCTCCCGCGCTGCGGGGCGGCCGCGCCTGCCCGCTCCGCGCCCGGGAGCGCCCGCGGCCCCTTCCCCACCCCCGTCGCTGCGGCCGCGCCCCGGAGCCCCCCGCGGGCGGCGCTCACCCCTTCACCACGAAGAAGGGGTCCTCCATCGACATGGCGCTGCCGCCGCCTCACGCCACGGCCGCCCGCAATCCCCGCCCCCTCCGCCAGGCCGCGCCCCCGCCAGGACACGCCCCCTCAGCCAGGACACGCCCCTCCCGGACACGCCCCCGTCGCACCGCCTGTGGGGGCGTGGTCGGTGACGTCACCCCCGCCATGGCGCGCGGTGGTGATTCCCGGCGGGATCGCGGAGCGGTCCCGGCTCTGCCAGGGAAGCTCCGGCCGTTCGTCCCGGGGCCCCTCACACCCGCATAGTCACGTACACAGCCGGTCAGGCGGGAAGGGACCACACCGGGTCATCGGCTCCCGCCTCCCTTCTCAAGCAGTGTCGTCCCAGAGCACATGGCACAGGATTGTGTCCAGGCGGTTCTGGGATGTCTTCGGTGAGGGAGACTCCACACGCTCCCTGGTCTCTGTTTCAGTACACAGTAAAGTTCTTCCTCCTGTTGACGTGGAGCTTCTTGTGAATCAGTGTCTGTCCGCGTCCTCTTGCCCTATGGATCGGCACCACTGAGCAGAGCCTGGTCCATTTTCTGCCCCCTCTTTTCAGACAGTGACAGTCATTGATGAGGTCCTCTCTCAGTCACCTCTTCTCGAGGCTGAACAGGCCCAGCTCCCTCAGCCTTTCCTCCTTGGTGTGACTCTCCAGACTCCTGACCAACTCAGTAGCTCTCCACTGGACCTGCTCCAGGAGATCCATGTCTCTCTTGTACTGTGGGGTCCAGAACTGCTCACAGCTGTGGCCTCGCCAGGGCTGCGTAGAAGGGGTAGGATCACTTCTCCCGATGCCCTAGTCTCAGCAGCCCTATCACCACAGAGGTGGTTCTGTATTCCTACTTAAAGCCTTCCCACAGCAGTCCACAGACTTGAGTTGCCGGCAGCACTGTGCCACCAGCACGGCAGTGCAGAAGGTGGTGTATATATCCCATTCCTTGTGTTATGTGGATTAATAATGTTAATTTAAAAAAAAAAAATTAAAAAAAAAAAGAACAAAAAGCAGGCTTCTTAGCGAAGAGAGGAAGTGAGGTAAAGAGTTCAAACACCATCTCCCTCCACCTACTGCTCATTTCTGTTCTGTAGCCTGCACTGGAGGCACCTTTCTCACTCCTTGCTTATCTACTATCCCTGTTGATAAAGTGAGTAACATGCGCTTGCCAAGAAGAAGGGGAAACTTCCAGCCACAGGAAAGCTCCAACAGTTCTCCCTGTGGCACTCTGAGGCCCCACGTCCCTCTCACCCTATGTACTGGAGTCTTGGCACTGTGGGGTCCCATCCTGCCCCAGGCTGGGGTCCCCACCATGGTTCCCAGGAGGAGCAGCTCATCCAGGCTGTGTTCCCAGCCAGTGTGGGAGGAAAAAGGAGGGAGCAACAGGCAGTCTGCTCGGCTCCTGCTGCCCTTCCTGCCCCAGGAAGGCACAGGCACCGCTTCCTTCCTCTTGCCTTGTGCGGGGTGAGAACAGCCCTGTACCACTTGGCTTTTGTCCATCCCAGGGTGAGGATCCCTCCCTCCCTGACTCCCACCTCTCCTAAACCTCTGGGCTCTGACAGCTGCGAGCACAGGTAGCCCTGGGCTTGGAGCAGCTGGCAGGAGGGGAAGGGAACCTGCAGCGTGCTGGGGGATGTGCCCATCCATGTACCCACAGCAGAGATCCCTCCATATAGGGTTGTCCGTGCCTCACTCCCATGGGACAGTCTGGCACAGCGATTGGTTTTGCAGAGGCTTGGCCAGGAGGATTGCCCCGAATTTTGACCAAAGTGCACACCCTTGCCTGCGCTTCCCGAACGTGGCAGTGGCCCAGCATCCCGAGCAAAGGCAGTGCCAGTTCGCTGAGGGAATGGGCACAAACCCCACTGGCAGAGGTGCCTCCTCAGCATGGGAACCGGATAGCTGGCTTTTGCAATCCCGGCAGCTTTCCTCACCGGTGTGGGGTGGGAAGGCTGTGGCACATGCTGAACCGGTTTCTGCGGTTTTGGGGGGTGAGGAATCCTCCTCCTGCTCCGGCCAGCCCCACACCAGGCGTGGTGCAATAGGTGGCAGCTTTAGGGCTGGTGTTTGCCGGCCCTTCCTTGCTGCGTTTTAGATGGTTTTCCCACGCCGGCAGGTTTTGGGATGTCCCTTGCCAAACGTGTGCTGAGTATGGGAGGTTCCCTCCAGGAACAAACAGAGTGCCAAGGAGTCACTGGGCCAGTTTGTCTGTCCCTGTCCCCCAAAGGCCTTGTAACTCCCCGAAGCCTCATGATCCTCCCATGACTTCCGCATGTGCATCGCCTGAAATATTCATGGCACTGGGAATGAGAAAGGGAAAAGCTCCCATAGCCTCTTAGCAGCTAGGAATTTCAGAAATCCTTTAATAAATTATGTGAGCACTTTATTCACTGAATTGAAAAAGGTTTCTTTTTTTTTTACAGAGTCATTTAGGTTGGAAAAGACCGCTAAGATTATCGAGTCCATTTGTGAAAAAGTGTAAAGCTTCACAGAGCTGTTGAGGGCTGAAGGTAAGGTGGTTTATTTACTGAAACTTAGAGAAGTTGCAAACTTTCCAGGAATAAAAAAAGACAACCTGGTCTTTGATGCTGGAAATTAATTTATGTGATGTAGTAAATGAATTAGATTTTCACCTGAAAGCCACTCCAACTGTGCTGCTATGTATTTTTCAGAAGGAGGGCGTGTTTCTTGTGGGAAGCTCTGGTTTTGGGCTTGGAAGCAGTGGGGATAGTTTCAGGAGCTTTTCGGAATGCTCAGCTAACCTATTCCTCCCAGGAGAGAAGCGCTGGGTGCATGGCACACAGCTGCAGAACTGGTCAGGAAAGATCTGATGAAACACTTCTGCACCAAAAAAAAGCCAACTCGTCAAAATCCCAGCTGTCTGCAGGAAAGAGCTGGGCTCCCTGGGACTTTTATCAGGAAAATCTTTGTGGCGTGTGTGTACATGCACAGGGGGGTGTGTGTGTGATCCCATATACCACATAAGAATATGTGTTTGGTGGCTTTTCCTCGGGGGGAAAAGCTGCACTGGTTTGAATTCGGGTTTATGAAAGCAGAGGGGACTTCCCCCCCTCCCCCGTGAAAAAGTTTTACAGCTAAAAGAGGAAGTGATAAAGGGTTTCAGGTGCTTTGGTGTTTTTCCTCCTTGGTTGCATTTTCAGTGAAAATTGAAAATTTTCAGTGGTGATTTTAAGAGGATTAAGACAGTGATAGCGATACAAAACACTGGTCTGTAGCTAAATATTCAGGGTTGTGGTGGACAGCGAGGGTTTACATCAAATCCTGAGGGTTTTCATCAAATCCTACCCACTCAAGGCCTCTCTGTGTTTGTCCTGAACCTAATTTTTTACAAATCCTTGGGGGTTTCACTGAGAGGCACAAAGGGAACAGATGACACCAGGCTCAGCCCTGTGACATGGTGACTTACAGGGACAGCTCCGAGGTGTTAAAATCAAAAAAAAAAAAAAAAGATGAGAAGTGACTGCTCCTTGCCAAGAAGACTTGGATGCTCCCAGTGGAGCTGACAGAGCGGGTTTCCTTAGCCTTGCACTTGTCTAGGAAGGAGAGAAGCCTGACCAAAGCTTCTGCTGGGGGTTGTGGCTGTCTCTCCTGGGCTCTCGCTGTCTAGCAGAGCTGGTTCTGTGCCACAGCCATACTCTCAGCTGGGTTCCTAACAGTGCAAGGCCTGTGTGCAGCGCAGACTGACAGGGCATCTGGGCAAAAACGGTAAAAAATGCCACCAGATATGGCATAAATGAGCAAATGCAATGTGATAATCCATGTTAGGATGCAGGGAGACTGTTCAGAATAAGGGTTATTTTGGAGACAATTAATTTTCCTCTTTGCAGTGCATGAGCAATCGGTTATTTAATGAAGGTGAAAACGGGAAGTGAAACTGGGGAAAGGTGGCATCGCTTTCTGCAGGGTGAATCCCTGAGACAGCCTGTCATGGGACGCCAGGGATGCTGAGAGCTTACCTGGATGCAAAGAGGGGTTGTTAAATTGCAGGACTAGGGAGGTGCTGGACTGCTAGAGTCCCTGTTACTTACATAAGTGAGTGAAATTAGAAGGAACTTTTCTCCAGCAGCCTTTCCCTCTAATCCTTCTTGTTATCCCTGTGTCCATGGATGACCTCTCCAGGACTCCAGGCTCCCTGCAAACCAGGTGAAGGATGAGGCGGCTGGAGGAAGGTCCTTACAAGAGGGAAGGGGCACAGATCAGCAGGAACAGAGGCAGTCAGTGCCTGCTGGCGGACACAGATGTTTTATTTTGCAGTTCTCCTTGGTGGTGGGAGGAGGGATTCGACACAGGGAGGATCCGCTCTGCCCTTGGAGAGGATCTGCTCTGCCCTTGCTGCTCTCAGTGGTGGTTGTTCTCCTGTGGTATGATTTTCTGGCAAGTCCCAAAGACCCTTATCCCCCTGGGGGCCCTCGAAGGAAGCTGGAAATGGAGCAGGCAGCCTCTCCTGGGATAACAAACAGCTCCATGGCTCCAGAGCATCATTGTGCAACCTCCCCATCAGGCCCAAGCGGGAAGCAGTCGCACAGAGGACACATCTGCACTCTGGGGCGTGCAGAGGGCTGCGGTTGTCATTTGCCCGATGGCTACAAGGAAGGTGACATTGAGATACAGGGAGAGGGGGGAAAAAAAATATAATTAGGCTGAGACTCCTCTGGGCAGAGGATGTACCCTGTGGGTTGCCGAGCTGTGACTGCGGCTGGCTCCGTGCGGAGTTCGCGCGATTAATTGGGGATGTTCAACCCCGGCTGCCAGGGCTGCCGCCTTCTCCAGCACGGAGTTTGCTCGGGAGCAAATCACTCCAGTGAAAAACACCGGTTCTGCCGGGAAGCCAGGCGACTGTCTGCTGGGCTGCATCCCAGAGCTGTCCTGCTTCTTTTCCCCCTGGACACAAGGCAGCCTTTGGAAGTGGGACAGGACCCATTGCAGGCGTATCGGAGAGGGAAAAAAACATACAGGAAGGTGGACTACAATAGAAGGGTTGTCTGATAGGAAGCCCCAGACAAATAAATGCATTTTTTTCCCCAGGAAACCCAAACCAGTTCCATAAGCCAGTGAAAGACGTGGGGCCACATTTTTCCAAGGGAAATGGCTGCCTGAACAAGCTGATAGCTGGGAGTGGGATTTTTGTTTTCCCCCCCCCTCTTTGTGTTTGGAGAGGTTGCAGGAGGAGTAGCAGGATATCTGATGGGCAGGGCCTCCAGGTCACAAGTCCCCAGAGGAGGGGAGGGAAATCCCAAGCCAGTGGCTCAGAGTGAGGGGAGGGAAGGGAAATTTTAAATCATTAGTGTAGGGGAAAAAGGGGGAATCCCAGGTCACTGGGAAAAAAAAAACACAACAATGCATAGGAGAGAGTTCTGCCTGCCGGGGGTATCAACACTATAATCTCTGTCAATGGGAAGGGAGTTTTAACCCCGGAAAAACCCTTTGCTTTCTAGTATGTGGCTGTGCTACAGGCTCACACCTCACTGTGGTTTCGGGGCAGGTGACGGAGCTGCTTCCTCTCCTTTGGGTTTAGGTCTGTATTGATTTGTATTTGTTTCGCTTGTGTTTGGTTTTCATTCAACAGCAATAGTGGTTGGCGCTCTTGGCTCTGTTTTGGGAGGTTTCCCAGCTCTTCTGACCTTATCTTGTCCAAGCACAGATAAACCAGAGCAGTTGAGAACCCTGGGGGATTAGTTACCGATATCCGATTGCGGCAGGTCCAGCCTGCATCCGTGCGAGTCATCGATATTTCTGGAAAAAAAACCCAACCACAAACAACCCTCCTCCTTCACCTCCTGAGCACTGCGTGGGTCCCTCACAATTCAGATGTTTATTCCCATGAAGAAATGAACTCAAGCTGTGGATGGATTCCCATTTGGAAATGTTTCTCCCTGTCCTGTTCCGTTTACGTCAGCAATCGCTGGGGATGCGCCTGGATCTCCCTGGGGCTTTGGCTGTCCTGAAGCTCTGTTTTTGCTGCAGGCAGGCAGCTGCTGGTGCAAAGGCTTTTGCCCCAGCCCTGCTTTTGGTGAGGGACATCTGATGGATTTGTTCCCAGCTCTTCCCAGGAAGGGTCTAGCTCACGAATCCTGGTCCGAATTGAAGAGGGAGCGGCAGAGGCACTGCAGCAGTGCTGGGACAGCCAAGGGGTGCGATGGATGGGTTCAACCGGTGCTTTGAGGAGACCTTAATTTCACCGTCCATCCTCCCAGGAGGGTTTTCCACCTCTTTACTGCATATGGCTTCCCCCTGGGGCCTGGCCTGCACATTTGGTGACAGGGAGGGGCTGGCGGGGGGTGTGTGGGGACGGGGGACAGGCGCCGCTGTCGGAACAGGATCTTGCTAACCACATCCTCATCCCACAGCCCCAGGTCGGGGTGGCCGTGCTGTGCACCAGATGGCCGTGCCAGGACGGCCCCCAGCCACGCCGCCGCCGCGTGGGATGGGGCTAGAGGGGGACGGGAGAACCCCCATGCTGCCAGAGCTGGGGATGCAGCCCCGGCATCCCACGCCTGCTCCCGGCCAAGATGCGACCGCACGAACCCCCAGCGAGCTTCCCGGCGCCGACCTCCTCTGCTCGCCGTCGAAGGCGACTTTAAACGCCTCCAAAAACACCCGGTGGTGGTGCGCGCAGCCCTCTGCCATTATTATTTGTACCACAAGCTGTTTCCTCCCTCGAGCTGCTTTTATCTCGCTTTGTTTTCCTTTCCAGGTGGGGCCGTGGGCTCCCCGCTGCTCGGCCTCCGGGGCTGCCTCGTCTGCAGGCTCTGCCGGCCGCAGCTTGCTGGCGGAGAGGCCACCTTTGTCTGCCAGCCAGCCCGTCCGCCCTCCTCCTCCTGCCAGAGCTATTTCGGGAAACAGCAGCTGAGCCGGAGGATTGTTAATTGTTCGTCAAACCCCTTTCCAGCCCGCTTGGATCACATGAGGAGATTAGAGCGCCCGTCACACCCTCCCCTCCGCCTCCTTCTCCCGTATCCCCCCCTGACCCGGCGGGATGGGGGCCGATGCCCCTCCTGCGGGCAGATGGACGGACACGAGGTGCATCCAGCCGCCCGGGATGCTGGTCCCACCGAGGAGACGGCTCCCACGCCGTGCCCAGCTGTGGGAATCACGGGGATGCCGAGCCGTGGGTATCACAGAGGTGCCCCGTTCGGAGGGTAACCCCAGCGGGATCACCTGCCAGCGGGGCCGCTCGGGGTGCAGGCAGGAGCCCAGGGCAGGCAGGAGCCCAGGGCAGGCAGGCAGACAAAGCCACCCCAGGCGCTGACCTCAGAAGCTGCCATGTGACTGCCTCAAACTTACTAAAGCATGACATCAGCCTGGGAGGGAGCGGCAGGGCTGCCACCAAAATACCGCCAGGCTTCAACCGGCCGCCTGCTCACTGCCGGGGCTGCCTCTGCCTGCTCGGCTGCTCGTCCTCTCCCTTCCCTTCCCTTCCATGGTTCCCCCCAGGGAAAGAAAATCATCACTCCATCTCTTTGCAAAGGGCAGGAAGAGCAGGCAGGGGCAGGGCAGATGTCAAGGCAGGGCTTTGGTGCCCAGGGAATTACGTGCTGCGGGTTGTGCCTGACACCGGGCACGGTGCTGCTGGGTGAAACTGGTGGTACTGGGTACAAACTCTGCTGTCTGACATCCTGCACCTCCTCTCCTCCGTGCTGGCTCTCTGTTTGAGCACTGAGGGGAGTGGGGGACCGCTCAGCACCCGTCCCCATCCTGCTAATCCCTGGCCAGGGCAGGGAGAGGCTGCTAGACGGCCTGCTCCTAGGCAGAATAGTGCAGTGACTAGAGAGAAACGGTGCATCATGCCATCAGGGTGAGGTGGTGAGCAGCAGAACAGGTCAGTCCACTCGGATCCAGGCACCTTCACCCAGCAAAGCTCCCACTCTGTGTCTCCTCCACCTGCACTTAGCTTTTTCCAGCCGGTGTGATGACTTTGCACGGCTGCTCTTCATCCGGCATCTGAGCTGGGATATACCTGGCTGAGACGGATCAAACCTGACTTCATCCTTCTGACCCAAATCACCTCTGCCTGAGGATGCAGGAGCCCCGATCCTGCAAACAGCAGTCCCAGGGCAACAAACCTGGTGATGTACAAGCCTCTTTCCAGCAGCACAGCAGAACATTGTGTCACTGAGGGGACACGGGTGGCAAGCAGACGTGCCGGCTGCGGGCCAGGAGCCGTGACTGCAGTCCCAAACATCCGAGCCCAGACCTGCCCTGGCTGGTTAGACTGACCCGAGGGCTTAGGCCAGGGTGTTGCCGGCCCTCCGAGGCGCGGGGAGCAGGTTTGGCGGGTCTGGGATCCCTTGGTTCCCACCACTGGGACTCGCGTCCCTCTGGCCTCCCACGCCGGGTGTGGAGGGGACAGCCCCTCTCCCTGTGGTTGGGAGAGGTTTGCCCTAGTGTGGGCAGGAGGAGAGCTGGGACCAGCTGTTTTGGACAGTGTTTTGGCTGTGTGGTTGGGCACGCTCTGGTCTGGTCCTTTCAGACAGCGTGGCAGGTTTGGTGGAGGAGGTCGGCATTTTGAGATGTCGGCCCCCAGGCTGACCTGCTGTTGTGTCCAACACCCAGAGAGTATCATTTGAGGTTTTCCTCAAGCTGTGTTTCAGCAGGAGGAAAACAAGCGTTTGGTCTGAGTGTGGGGTTTTTTTGGGGGGAGAAGGCTCTTGTTATGTCAACTCTGTCTTGGTGTGCTTGAATCTTCACCTGTTTTTTGTTACCATTGTGATGGCCACCCTCTTGTCCTTTCAGCAAACCAGGACATGGTGGCACATCCTGCTGGTAGAACACCATGACAGGCTGTGGCTTTCCTTTGGGGGAATCTGTGGTTTAATCCCTTGGGAAAAAAGGGATCGAACTGAGTTGTCATGTGTCACTGAGAACAGAAACTGATACTCAGGGGCAGAGCATTGAACTTTCTTAATTTTGGGCCCTTTCACTTCTTTCCTTGCAAGTGGTGGTTACTCCTCAGTGGAACAAGGAGGGTCCCCACCCCAAGCCCTGAAATACTCTCCAGGCTTTCTTGGAGGCTTCCCTGGTGCCTGAAGCTGTGTCTGGGGGTAACTGTGTTGTTCCCTGTGTCCCCCAGCCACCAGGCTGGTCCTGCCACCAGCTCTCGCAGCTACAACCAAGTGAGGTTTCAGTTCCCAGACAAAATGCTCCAGTCTGCCATGGTTCCCATCACCCCTGGAGATGCTGATGGCCTGTTGTCCTCCCCCATCCTCCCTTGAAGCCACTTTGTGGATCAACCTCTTCTACCCTGGGCTTTCTGCAAGCTTCTCTGCCAGACCCCTGGAGCAGAATTCCGCCTGGCAGCTGGGCAGGGATGGCTTTCTGCTCCGTGTCAGGGCAGATTTTCCTCTAAATGCTCAAAAACACATTTCCCCCTCCAGCCAACACCAACACCAGCTCATTCCCTAACACGACAAGATGTCAAGAGACGGGCTGAGATTGCGGGAAACCTTTCTAACCCGACAAAACAGGGGTTGCTCTTGGTTTGATTTAATTTTTTCTTTTTTTTTTTTTTTTTTATTTTGGTCTCTCTCCAGGAGCGTTTCAGTCGCTGAGGCCGAAATCTCCTCCCCCCCCGCCTTTCCTCCCCCTCCGCCGATCGCTCCCACCGAGCCCGTGCGGGGTTCAGCGAAAGCGGGGCGGCGGGGGGGGGGGTGGGGCCCACCGCCGGCCGCGCGCCGGCGTTGCCGCTTTAAGCGGCCTCTCGGCGGGGCGAGCTTTCGAACGCGCTGCCCCGCGCTCCCATTGGCCGGAGCGCGCGCGCGGGGGCCAGCCGGCGGTTGGAGCGGCCGGCGGCGCGCCCTGATTGGCCGGGGCGGGGGCGGTATAAAAGGCGCGCGGGCGCGTGGGCTCGCTCAGTCTGCGGCGCGAAGCGGCGGCGAGCGGGACTCGGGTACGTCGCGAATCAACACCACCCCCCCCCTCCCGCCCCACCTTCCGCCTCGGCCCGGCGCGGAAACCCACCCCACCTTCCCCCCCCCGTCGCCCACCCGGTTTCCCCGATGGAGTTCAAGCTGGAGGCGCACCGCATCGTCAGCATCTCGCTGGGCAAGATCTACAGCGCGCGGGGCCAGCGCGGCGGCCTCAAGCTGCACAAGAACCTCCTGGTGTCGCTGGTGCTGCGCAGCGCCCGGCAGGTCTACCTGAGCGAGCCGGGCTGCCCGCCCGAGCCGCCCCCCGCCGCCGCCGCCGCC
>JAWMRA010000005.1:29683920-29734500 GCA_035584735.1 Pseudotriccus pelzelni | reverse complement strand
TGGAGGGACCCTGGTCCCCAGAGGGCTGGGGGGTTCTTGCAGGGGAGCAGGGGCTTGTCCTTGCTGCTCTTCCCGGGCAGGAAGAGGCTCTGTGTTTTCCTGGGCAGGGTGCTCCAGCCCAGGGAGCCAGGGAAGGCGGTGAAGCTTCCCGGCAGGGCTGAGGCTTGCAGAAATTCCCAGGGCTTCTTCCAAGGAGTATCCAAGCCTTTGTGAGGCTGGAGTGGGGCAGGGAGAGGGGTGGGCACCGTGAGAGGATGACTGGAGCGTGGAGAAGCTGGCTGGAAGGTGCCCAGAACTGCCTTGGCACAGAGGGACCTGAACGGGGGAGAGCTATTCCAGGCCAGCACTTTTCCCAGAGGCAGGGTCAGGGGCCAGGCAAGCGCTGGGATGCGGCGACAAACACAAACAACTCCCTTCTCCTGGTCTTCTGGTTGTGATTTCTGCTCCCGACATGCAAACCCTGCAGGGCCCCCCTCCCCTCCCCTCCTTCTCCCCAGCTGGGCGAGGGCTGGCCTGGCTGCCTAATGAAATGCAGAGCTGCTTGGGAGAGCAAGGGGGGAAAAAAGGGCTCTGTTTGAGGTTTTGTGCCTCTGGTTTCCTCTGGCCCTCTCTCTCAGCGGGGTGATTTATTGGTGATGGAGCCTGGGGAGAGGGGGAGGGAAGGGCTTAGAGCTGCAGGCAAATAGTCATCCTGTATTTCCCAAGCGCTCATGCGAGGCAAAGGGAAAAACGGGAGGAGAGAGAGGTAAACTGCCCGGGCAGGGGCTGAGGAGCATCATTTACAGGAGCTGAGCTCTCCCGAGCTCCCAGTTGCTCTGAGGTAGTGTTGAGTGCTTTGCACACCAAAGGATTGGCTTTGTGGTAGATGCCCTCTCCCTCCATCCCAGTTTTCCCACCTTCCTACGGGCAGTGGGGTGCTGAGACCTGCCTGCAGGCAGCTGGATTGGCTCTTCTGGCCCAGCCCAGCCTGCAGCACTCGCTCCTCTGGTGCAGCCAAGGGGGACAGCTCATTCATTTTCCCTTTCCCAAGGAAGCCATCCAGACCTTTCCCAGGCCCGTGGAGAAATGGAGGTACTGGTTGCCACTGACCTGTTTTCGGGCACCTGCATGCCCAAAAAGGCACTGACATGCTGCGACCTGCCTGGCTGCAGATGCATTTGCTGCCTGCAGCCACCCCAGCTCAGACCAGCCTTACACTTAGGCCAGGCTTTAGGCTCTGCTGTGCTGCTCTGGCACTGCCAGCAGCGAGCTCTCCTCCTCCTGTGGGATGCTCCAGCGTGCTGCTGTGTTGCAGGGTGACCTCCTGCTCGGGAGAAGCAGGCAAGGCTGTCTGTTGTTCATGCTCGCTGCTCTGGCTGGGAACGTATGTGGTTTCCTAGGGGGAAGGTCTCCTCCTCCTCCTCCTCCTCCTCTTCGCCTCTGCTGACAGCGTCTGACCTCAGCTGTCGTCCCTGGTGGTGCAGGGGATTAATCTGAGCCTCGGGACAGGTTGAGGCATGTCCAAGGCGGAGGAGAGCTTCATGCGTACAGACACAGAGGAAGGAACAAAAACAATTCCCAGGGAAATATTTTCCTGCTGCTTTTCCTGGCAGCGAGCAGAGCGGGAGGAAAAGACCTCCGTATAAATTGCTTGCAGGAGACTCCAGCCCTGCGTCTGCTTTGCCTTTAAGCTTCCAGCACCCCGTGAAGCTCAGCCCCCACCCCAGAGCCACACGAGGGACGGCACAAAGGGTGCTCAGCCCCAGGAGGTGCCACTCAGCATCCCCGGGCTCTGCTCAGGCAAGACATTGCCTCCGGCACCCGCTGCCTGCCAAGCTCCGGGGCGCACAGAGGCAACCCAGAGCGTTTAGAAAGCGAGGGGAAGGAACCTCCCCACCCCGGAGCAGCCACAGGGTTTGTTGGTGGACTCTGCCCTTTGCCTGCTCCGGCCTCAGCCGCCCTCGTCCTCCTCCTCCTCCTGCGCTGTTTGCTTTGGCAAGCCCGAGGCTTCACCCTGCCAGTGGAGTCCTGCGGTCCCGGGTCAGGCGGGGCGGGGGGGAAGCCAGAGGGAGGCGCGGGGAATGGAGAACAGGGAGGGAAATGGAGAAGCAGACGGCCGGCTGGGCGGATGGGACACGCCGGCCCTGCCGCAAAGGGCAGGAAGGACACGGCTGGCTCGGAAATCTGGAGGGTGGGCTGGGAGAGGCAGGAAAGGGGAACGAGGGCAGGAAGCAGGGAGCATGTGGGACGCAGAGGTGAGAGCCCCATCCAGAGTGGGATGCAGAGGTGAGAGCCCCAGTACTGCCCCAGCCTTGGTCTACGGGAGTCGTGTGGATGCCTGCTCCCTTCAGCCCTGGGTTGGGGCATCTGGCATGACACGGTGCCCTGCTCCCTTTCTGGAACAAACAGGAGGATGCTGGCAGTGTGGCACAGCGGCAGTGGTTTCCCCCGTGCTATCCCTTGTGGAACTGGGGTCCCAGCTGGAGTGTGGCTGGAGCGTCACTAGGAAAAAACAGGGAGGAAGTGGCTGTTCCAGCCATCTTCCACTCAGGTCCTCATATTTACTCCTGCAAACCTGGGCACGGGGCAGTGCAGGCAGGTGGGCTCTGCCAGTGCACGTGGTGCTCCCTCTATCCGGTGGCATGCCAGGGGTGGTGGGAGTGTGTGGTGACGGAAGTGCCAAGCCAGGAGCCAGGGCAGGAGGCAGGTTTGCTCTGTGGCGCAGTGCTGGGGCTACCAAGCATCCCTGCCTTTCTTCAACCGGGTGAAGGGGGGCCTTGGGAGCAGAGCAGTGTTATGTCTCCATGGCAATGGGGCTGCTGTTTTTCAAGGCAGGAGGAATTTATGTGGTTTTTCACCCAGAACTGGCCCAGGGCAGCGTTTTACAGGAGTCAGAGTGCAACATCAACAAGCACCCGCGGTCCTGCGGTGATGGGGAACATACAAGGGGCAATGGGATACCCTCTCCTCTCTGGGGTGAGAGCAAAATCCCTGAACCCCAATATTGCCCCAAAACTAGCACACTGACAAACACCAGGGCAAGAGTGGAGGGGAGGGCAGAGCTGGCCACTGCCCCTTTGCAGCCTCATGTGCTCCAGTGGGAATATTTGACTCCTTGAGTCCTTGACATGGCGGAGAGGCTGGGAGGAGTCACATCCGGAGGAAGGCACAACTCCCGTGGGAAGGCAGGGGGGACACGGAAGGACAGAGAGGGGAGGGAACCTAGACCTTCCTTCCTGTTCTTTGGAAATGGTTGCCCAGAGAAGCTGTGGCTGCCCTATCCCTGGAAATGTTCAAGGCCACGTCGGACGGGGCTTGGAGCAACCTGGTCTAGTGGAAGGTGTCCCTGCCCATGGCAGGGGAGTCAGGGTCACTTCCGACCCAAACTATTCCCTGATTCTGTGATTCCCTCCTCTGTGGTGTGGCATGGCTGTCCAGGAAGAGTTGCAAAACACTCGCTGGTGTTTTCAAGCTGGGATTTACCCTGTGAGTGGCTGTTGGGGCTGCACTGCCCTTCCCAGCTCTGGCACTCGGCAAGGGCTGGTGACAGCACCCATTGCCACACAGCCTGTGCCACTTCCTTCTACGCTGTGGCCCTGCCCTGTGGCTTTTCTATTAATGGAATTAAAGTCAGAGGGATGTAAACACTGGCCGGAGGGAGCCCTATTGGATATTCATAGCATTGTTCTCCCATCCCTTCTCAGAGTGTGGCTGTCTCTAAAGAACAGCACTGGTAAGCCCACTGCAGGGTGCATTTCTCCCACCCTTTTCCTTGCCGAGGTTTTCCGGGGGGGAACGGGCGAATTTTGTGTTGAGCCAATCTGCAAGGAGGTGGCCGGGGTGACGCATGCCTCCCGCGTGACCTTGTCTCCCTTTGGCCCTGGCAGCGCTCCCTGCACTGAAATTCCCTTCCTGGAAACAGCAAAGGAGTGAGCGTTTGCCTTCAGCTCAGGAGAGTGTGACGTGATGTCCCTGGTCAGTGGCCAGGTGGGGAGGGACCAGCCACTCTGGGCTCAGAGCAGTGGCACGGGGCTGGCTGGCGCTGGGGGAGCACCAGCAGACACTCCTCAAGGGGGTCGCATCCAGGCAGGAGGGAGGGCTGTTAAAAACAAACAGGGTGACAAGTGGCAGGAGGAAGGAGCCACCTGGCATGTTCCCCACAGCCGTTCCCGGGGAAAGGAGAACGGCTCTAAGGCAGCGTGTGCTGCCCAGTGTGCTGAGCGTGGAGCGAGGCTCTGATCCCAACCCTGCCGTGGTGGCAAGGTCAGTCCCGTCCCAGGTCACTGCAGTGCCTCACACTCCCGGTCACAGCCTGCTCCTTCCCTCTCTGCTCACAGCGGAGGCCTGGCGCTCCCAGTTTTGTGCCTGTGGCAGCCTCTGGAGCTGCGGAGGTGCCAGTACCGCAGCCAGGCAGAGCTGGCTGTGTTTTCCCTGGGCAGGGAAGCTCCCAAGTACCGGGAGGCAGTGGGGACGGTCGCTGTGTGCTCAGCCGTGGCTGGCTCGGCGCTCTTTTCGGAGCACAGCCCCGGGGTGAAGCAGCCGGTTGGCACAAGCATCCGCCGCGTCCCCCCGCGGCTCCCGGCCTGCCCGGCCACGCGTCGCTTCTCGTTACATCAGGAGCGTAGGAGGCTGGAAGTGACCTTGAGAGATGGTGTGTGGCTCGGGCCCCCAGGTCAGCCCTGGCGAGGGATGGGCCGCACTTCGCCCTCACATGACTCAACCCCCAGGGGATTAAGGGGCTGCCCTGCCCCAAACCCCACTGTTTTGGGGACGTGTTTGACGTTCAGCGATCTGGGAGGTCTTCAGCTAAGGCGGCGCTACCCCAAAACAGCTGCATCGATGCATCTGCTCAGATAAGGGGTTCGTGTCTGTAAGGACACGCTCAGGGCTGGCCAGGCCAGGTGCAACGTGCTGCTGTCATTTCCCGGAGCCGGTGGCCTGCGACTTGTCCCTGCACGTACCTGCACGGTGATTCATGTCTCCTGCTAAAGACCAGCATGAGTGCGCACGGAAATCAAGGTGAATTCCTTTGGCCATGCCAGGGGCAGAAGACTCATCTTTCTCTCACCTCTCTCCTGCTCCTCCTCTGCCCTGCAGTTCCCACGGTGGCAGCCCAGCGGGCGCTTATCTCCAGGGATGTGTGCGTGGGAACAAGGGCACTGCCCATCCCATCCATCATCAGATGTGCTTCAAAGCGCTCGGCTCTGGCGGGAGCAATTGTGGGTGACAGCCTGGAACCTCCCAAAACTCAGTGGCCAGCTGGTTGTGCAAGTGAGTGCTGACGGCTGGGTCCGTGCGCTGGGGACAGGTTTAGTGCCAGAGTCCCTTGGGAAAGTTGGGCTCAGCTGCGGCCACACTGGGATGCAGCTCATCCAGGAAAGAGAGGCTTCAGTAACAAAACAGGTGACTTTTCAATGCTGTCACTAGCGTATGAATGTCACCCTTGGGTGTAATCCTTGGTGACTGTGTCCCGCTGGTGCCTGCTAAGCCCTGGGTGAGATGTGGGCAAAAGTCGAGACCTAACTGGAAGCAGGTTGTAAATGGAGCTCTGCTCGTTGTGTTTCCTTGTACAGCAAAGCCCTCTTGTGGAAGTTGGCAGTAGCTTGCCAGGGAAATTCTGGCTGCTGCAATGTGCTGCTGCTTCCCAGGGGAGACCCAGTCTGATCCCTGGGACATGGTCCCCTGGGGTCCCATGGCCCCATCCTGAGAGGATGTGGGACAGACCCAAGCGTACCATCGCCCCCCTGAAGTGCCTGTATGTTCGTCGGTGCTGTGTGGCTGTGTTTTATCTCGTGGGGATTCCCAGGTCTTCCCAACGAGCTGCTGAACCTGCTCTCCTGGCTCTGTTAGGAGGTGCTTGGCACCCGGATCCCTCAAAACAAAATGGGAATGAATGGTTTGCAACTTCGGCTTTCCTTATGGGCCACCACTTGTAAGGACACCACAAGACACCCCCAGGCTGTAGCATCTGCCACTGGGATCTGTGATGCTGGGGTGGGACAGCAGGTGCCTGCTCCAGGGCTGGTGCTGCCTGGACCTGCTCCAGACCCTGTGCACATCACTGCAGCCTTGGCATGGATAATTCCCTGCGGCCGACAGTGGATGCTGTCAGCCTATCATGGGGGTGGCCTGACATAAAAGAGGCCAAGCCAAGGTACGACACAAACACCAGCAAACCCCAGCCTTGCTGGGGCACACGTGCTGGCTGGCAGAGGGGAAGACAGCAGGATGCGTCCCTGCTTTGCGGCAACTTCCCTGCCTTCCTACAGAAGGCAATGGCAATTCCTCCTGGAGGTGCAAGGTTCCTTAAGAGGGTGATCACACTGCATGGATGGGGTGGTGGGTGGCTTTGTGTTACTCTGCATGCCTTGGCAGGGTCCCTGTCCTGTCCCCTGAGCCATCCCTGTCCAAGGTGACATGTAATTTACTGCAGTGTAGCTTGGCTCACCTGGGAGCATCAAAGTTAACAGTTGGCACCTGGGTTGCCCCCAGCAGGTGTGAGCAATGTCTTATCGCTCATCATCTCTGGTCCTTCACAAACTCGAGTCACCTGCTTCAGGGAAACCTTTTTCCCCAGTGCAAAACAGCCTTTTTGGCTCTTTAACCAGCAGAGAGGCGCTACTGCTTCACCTGCAAAGCTGAGTCCCAACTGGTCTCAGCTGGGCATTCCGCCCACACCCTATACCGAGGGCTATATTTAAGCTCAGCTCAGGGCTCTTAGTTCCTTCTTTGGCTCCTGAGGGGAGGTTGGGCTGTCCTGCTCGTCTGAGGAACCTCAGACCTGCCTGGTGTGTGAAGGCAAGGAGCACGGATCGGACTACAGCAGCATCTGCCGCCCTGCTTACGGCTGAGGAGCTCAGGTAAGGTTTGATCCTGGAAAGCACAGGTTATGGGGCTGGTTATTTTGTGCTGACGTTTTGTGCACGGGTTATTTTGTGCTGAGCTCTGGGGGTTTTTCTCACCTGCTGCGCTGCTGGAGCTGTGTCCTTTGCCTGGTCAGATGTAACATTTAAGCGCCTGGGACAGCAAGAAAGTAGCTTTAAAGGATTATTTGCCTTTTATTTTGAGTCACCATTTAGTGGCCACCTCGAGCATGTGGCTCTTTTCTGAGCCCCCAAGAGTCCTGGTTTAATTCCCGTCTGAGTGATTGCATCCTGCTGCCATGAAATGCTTCCCTCTGCCTTAGCACCTCCTCCTTGCTCTCCTGCAGCACCCAGGGAAGGGGGGATTTTTCACCAGGGAACCCGTTTGGTGCTGCTGGCAGAGCTGGGTACTCTCCCCACTGCAATCCTGGCCCCGTTATGGCAGTGGGTGAGGGGTGCCCTTGTGTTTTGGGGGCACCAACACCTCATGATCACTAAACTCCACTGAACCCTCAGGAGCCAGGGTTTTTCTTTTCATTGCTTAAGCACTCGGTTCCCTTTGTCCTGACCAAGTTTAATTTCCCATGTTGGGTATGTTTAAGTAATTTTCCTTGTACTTTTAGCTACACAAAAATTGTTATGCTGGCTGCGTTTTAAATTGTAGAGTTGCTGCCTCCTTGCCTGAAGGCTGATGGCAGACTGTGTAAATATTTAGAGTTTATGCTCCTGATACCAGCCTCTTGGCTTTCCCAGCCCACCTTCCCTGCTGGTGTCAGCAGGGGCTTGTTCCTTGGGCCCTGGGGGCTGACCTACACCCTGCTGGAGGTGATGGGTACAAAATTACTTGTGGCTCTGGATGAAGAATGGATGGATTTGTGTGCTGGTGCGTGTGCGAGGAGCAAAGCAATCTGCGGCTGTGCTGTGACTGATTGAGAGCAGGTGATGCTTGCAGGTGGGTTGTTGGGTAGGACTTTGGTGGCCACGTGAGGCTGGTTTCTGGTGTGGTGTGGAGGGGGGAGCAGGGCTGGATGTGCCCTTGTTTCCCCTGTACCCACTGCAGGCGTTTTGCTCAGAGCTAGGGGTGTCCCCGTAGCAGCCACGGCCCTGGGGTGCCGTTTGTCTTGGTGATGTCCTCTCACCCTGCAGAGCTGGGATGCGCATCCTCCGTGGCCAAGCCGGCAGATGGGGCTCCTGCCCACAGCGAGCTGCTCCAGAGGAGGCTGGAGAGCTGGGCATCCCTGGGCAGGCAGTGCTGGCAGTGACCCAGGGATACTTGCTGGCCCCGGTCCCTCCTAAAGGGTTTTTAGTCCATTGCATAGGCTTTTTTTTTTTTTTTTTCTCCTTGTTATCTCACAACAGCTGAACTCAGCATTTTCTGGAGGCTTTCCTTGCTGTGCTGTCACACGCATGGTCACTTGGGGTGAAGAAATCCTCGACTTCTGCTCAACATCTCCTGCCCCAAACTCACCTCTGAGCTGCTCCTGGCCATGCAGTGCGGGGGGTCTGGAGCATGGTGTGATCTGGGGACCCCTTTCCCCTTGGAGGGGTCCTTATGGTGGAGTTGCACCGTGTAGGGTTTATTCAGTGAGCTGTCAGTTCTCAGTGTTGTCGATGGGCGTTGTTGGCCCTTTCTGCTGGGCTGGGGGCTGAGCTCAGGGGAGGGCTAGCTTAGAGTTAAGGTTTTGCTCTGCTGGCACCAAAGCATGGGTTTACTGTCTTTCTGGCATCTTCTCCTTGACCTTTTCTAAACTAGGAGTGGTCTGCAGCCAGCCACTTGTGATGGACCAGCGCAAAGTTTAGCTCAGGAGGATACGTGTTCGTGCCCTGTAATGATGTCCCCTCTGCTCCTGCTGTTCCTGAGTCCCTCCCAGCCACGTGGGATGTCCCACCTGTTTTTTTTTTCCTTGCTATAAGTATCCCCAAAGCCATCTCCTGGCATTCTGCTCTCAGACCTGTCTTTTTGCAATCCAGGAGCCTGGGTGCTCCACAGTCTCCGTGCACCTCTCCCCCTCCAGACCCTGGCCCTTTCCCACCCTGGAAAGCTGTACCTCTGTGAGCATCCAGATGCAGTGTTCACTTTAATTTTTCAGCAACATCTTTGATCAATAAATTACACTCTGCCACCTCCGAAGTCATAAAAATAAAAACCTCCTGGGTGCAGAACGAGGTGGTTGGGATGAATGATTTTTCTCGTTGCTTTGCTCAAGCTGTAAAACAGCCTCTTCCAGGCGCTGTCACTGCTGGCTTCTCTCTGCTCCGCAGATCCCTGGGGAGAGCTCTGTTCCCAGGAACTTGGCACCTTGAGGAATGGCCTGGGACATTTAGCCTGCCAGACAGCTGGGAGATGGTCCATCAGCATTATTAGCTGCTGCGCTGCCTGGAAATTGCTCTTGGAAAATCCTCTTGGAGAGGGATCAGGAGGGCTGTTGTAGCTCATCCTAACTCTTTTTAGCAGGTGGAGGAGGTTGGGGACAGGTCTCCTCTGTCCCCTGGGCTGTGCTGCTGGAGATCCCTCCTTTCATCATCTTACGTGTTGGGTACTTTCTGAGGTGAGGGAGGTCTGGGGGGGGTAACTGAGGCTGCTTTGCTATATAATACCAGTGACCCAGAGAGGGGTGTGGGAATGACTTGATTTTGGATTCTGACGTGAGATCTAAGCGGCTTCAGCTGGAAGGAGCAGGGACCATATACATGGAGCTGTGTGCAGCAGTGGTGATCCTTGCTCTGCGGGGTTCTGTGGATGCTTAAAAAATCCAGTGAATTCTGAGCTCAGGTGGTGAAAAAGTCTGGGAAAAGAAGACTGGGGGGGGCTATTAAATAATAATGAGCTCGTCTTTGTGCTCTGCCACCATGCTTGCAGGCTCTGAGAGCTGGGAGAGTCATGAGAGGCAATGGCCCATGTTAGAGTGAGAAGACTGGGACTGTCTTGCTTGTGGAGATCCTCGGGAATGCTGTGAGAGGTGGCAGGTTTGGGCTTTGCCTGATGATCCCTGTGCATAGAAAGGGGAGGGCTGAGAAGGGCTGAATGGATCTACCGACCCCCAAAGGCAGTCTGAGGGAAGGCGACCTGTGCAATGCACCTCCCTGCTGGAGCAGAAACCAGATTGCTCCATGAGGGCAATTTTAGTTACTTTTTTTTCCTAATGTTGCTCTTCTTGATACACTGATATTTGGAGATCCCACGCAAGGATTTGCCAGGGTGGCCTTCTAGTCCACCAGCCCTCTGAGGAGCACCCCTGGGCTAGGCAGGGTCTCCAGCAGCTTAACTGCATGTGCATGCACTGGGAACACTGGTGTTGGACTGGAAACCCAGTGCCCAGAGAGCACACTGGCTGTTTTGGGATGCAGACCCCTGCTTGCAGGAATGATAAGGTCTGCTTACACTGCAGAGTGGTGGAAACGGCCTCAAAATGAGAGCAGGTATGAAGAAGAGGTTTGGGTTTTCCTGGCCCCAAATGCCAGTATAACCTTCCCTGGCTGGGAGGGCCCCAACCATGAGTAACATCTTCCCGGTTTCCCCCTGTTCTGACAAAACAGCACGCAGCCCAAGCCCTTGGCAAGGATGCCTGAGTCCCTGGGCAGCAGGTCTCTCAGACACCCCTATGAAAACCACCCTCAGGGACGTTTTATCCCACTGCCAGACAGCATAGATGGTCTTTACTGTGTAGCTTGTTTTGTTTGCAGCTCCCTCGAGTCCTTGCTCTCAATTAGCTGTGTGGTGATGAATCCCACAGGTTAATTACGTTTGTACCTAAAACAACAAAAAAAAAACCAAACACAAAAGAGAAGATCTGTCTATTGTTCTAATGTCACTGTACTTGGCTGTGAATTCAGGGCTGGTTTTGTTGATGTTTGTTGCAAGGGAGACAGCAGAGCTCCTACCTCTCATCCGTTGCTGCTCTTTTCATTCTCACCATGTCTGGGAGCTTTGCAGTCAACCATTGGCCTGATGTCCTGATCTGCTCCTCCCTGTCTCCCATGGAGCTGGGATTCTTGGAATTCTTGCTGTAAGCTACCTGCAGCTTGGGGAGGCACTCCTAATGCAGAAGCATTGGTGTATGTCTTGTATGTCTTCTCCCAGGGACTCGTAAAATCCTCCTTTTGTGATTAAATCCGCTTTTGTTGCTGTAATGAAACTGGTTCTGCTGTTACTTGGGCCTTCCTTGAAGATGCAGGTGATGCCTGCTATGACATGATCTTCTGGTGCTGTGGTGTGAGCCCCCTTTGTAACTGAGAAGCCGGGAATATTTTTTTACATAGCTGTTTATGGATCAGGGCAGAAATTATTGTGCTTGGCACCTGAGGTGCTGTCAGCCTGCAGACTGCCTCGTGGCGGGCACTGGAGGAGCTGGGGAGAAGCGCATGTGTAGGGGGAGGTGGATGAAAATTCAGACTGCACCAATTTAGTCTTCCTTCAGCTGACAAAACAGTTTTCCCCCTCAGAAAATTGCAGTGCTCCAACACTCAGCTGTCTCAGAAGGCAAATAAAAGGTGATTATTCAGTTTAGAAATTCAGAGTTGTGTTTGGGAGTGCTCCCAGAGTTGAAACCTTGCACTCCCAGATGCAGTGAAGTGGCCTGAAATGCTTGACCTGAGCAGGCACAATCCAGAGCTGGATCTCTTCTGGCAGCACCATCAGGTGTGAGGGAGGCTTATCTAGTGGCTTGTCCCTGTTCTCTGCCTCAGTGATGCTGTGACAGGGACCCACAGCTTCATTGCCATCACAAACCCTCAGTGCCCTCCTAGGTTTGCATTACAGACCCTTCAGGCAGGTAACAAATATGTCCCTGAGGACACCTAAGGCAGTATCTGACACTGAGATGAGGAGGGGTCTGCCTCTTGTGGGTTCCTGCACACTTGGAGTGGTCTTGGTCCCTGATAACACAAAAAGGACTTTGCACCCTTGGTGCTTCGTGGTCCCACCAGAGCCTGGCTTAGGGCTTTTGCAAGCTCTGCGTTACTGCGCACCCTTTCTCTTGTTTGGAGAGTGAGGATCGACAGTCCAGGAGTCCCGAAGCGGGAGGAAAAGCTGGTGTGGAAACGTTCTCCTGGTGTGCTACATCCCCAGTCTATGGGCAAAGGCTTTTAATGGGAATTTGGGTGGTGATGGCTGCACCCATCTGCCTTTCAGCTGGAGCACGATGACCTGTCACTGTCTGTGCCTGCCGGGTGTTCTGCTGCTCAGAGGGGTCCCGCTTGGCTTGTTTCTCTGGCAGCATCTCCTTGCAGGGAGTAATTAGAGCTGGAGCAGTTCAATATTGCAGCCGAGGTAAATGGAGGGGAGCGTGACGTTTCCATGTGCCATCGGGGCGTGGGGGATGAGGCCCCCCAGGGCTGGCTGAGCTAATCTTCTCTGCCGGTCTTAATTACAGGCTGGTCTGGCAGGATGGCTCCCAGGGTGGGGGAGCAATGTCAGGAGAGCCACAGTATTCTCTGCAAACGAGCCACCTCGGGGCTCTGAAGCTGTTCTTTGCTGTGCTGGCGACACCCTGGTGCCAGGCTGGGGGGTGAGCCTGGGTGGGTTGGGGTGGTAAAATGGCCCTTTTGGGCTTGAAAGATCTTTCTCCCAAAGCAGTGGGCTTTCTGGTGCCCAGCCTCATCCAGGGAGAGCTGTGATGTGCTGAGGGGCCTTGGGATGCCCGTGCACCCACCCCACGGGAACACGGAGCTGAAGGCTGCACATGGAGCATGGGCTTGTGTGTAGGAGGTGCAGAGAGCCCCAGGAGGGGCAGGTGAGGTTTGGGTGGGGGCTGGAGCTGCTTTGTGGGAGCTACAGGGGTTCTGGCTCCTGCTAAAGGCACCCGAGGGGGCTGCTTTGCCATGTGGTGGAGAAAGTGTTGGGAGCATCAGCACAGCTCTGTGGGTTGTCAGCTGAAAATGAAGAGAGAAAAAGTACCCCCCTCGGTGTTCATTGGGGGGGGGGGGGAGGAGGGAAGGAAATGATTGTTCTCAGTGGGCTTTATCTGATGGGATAAGAGAAACAACAGGAGCAGGAAAAGCCAGGAGAGGAAGTGATTCATATGTTTAATTCACCTTCCAGTTCCTACTATCCCGTTTTATTAGCGCTCCATGGCAGCATTTGGAAGCCCCAGCTGAGATCAGTGTCCCACATGTGCTGCTGCTGCTCAGCCTGGAGTAGGAGGCACAGTGAGGAGAAGGATGAGTGTCCTTCATCTGCAGGGAAACCAGATGATGGGGGGGGGAATAGCTCTGCTGGCTGAGCAGGGGCTGCACTGAGCTCTCTTCCTTGTTTCTGTCAAGAAACAGGCAGCAAAGAGGGGAGGCGATTCCCTGGGGGAACATGATATAAACTGCATTGCTATAAATTGCTCTCCATCCCTGGATGTTTCTGCTACACATGAAGCCATCCTTGGCTCTTTCCATCATGTCTCTTGGGCCCATGACAAACACCTGGGTCATCTGCTGCCCCAAACATCCAAGATTTATATTTTGGAGCTGTAGCAGTTGTAGCCAAGGTCCCCCTCCCCGGGGTTGGCAGCAGGAGGGCAGCTGCACCCCAGCTGTGTAACATGAGGACTCAGAGCAAGAGGAATGAAGGATGTGCTCTTTGTAATCCCCATATTGGGCACTGGGGGAAAGGGATGGAGCTCAATAAAGCCCCTTAAGGCAGCATCTTGTGGGGCAAACATTCATTTGACCATCTGCTGTCTGTGCTGAACTAATTTGCCATTGAGGGGAGCTGGCCAGAAATGAAAGGCGTGTCTCTCCTGCAGGCAGGCAGGTGATGATGTGCTGCTGTGGCAACAGGCTGGAGGTGGGTCGTGCTGGGCTTTGGTGGGGGGCAGAAACCCCCCAAGTGGGGCTGAAACCCCCCAAGTGGGGCTGAAGCCCTGGGCATGTCCTCACAAGGGGCAGCTCTGCTCAGTGGGCAGTTTTGTAGTAGGGATGTGTGTGCACACATAATGATATGGAAGAGATCAATCTTGTGCAAAACATCTGTTTTATAGGATCATAGAATATCCTGAGTTGGAAGGGACCCACAAGGATCACAGTGTTCAACTTCAGGCCCTGCACAGGACAACCCCAAGAATCCCACTGTGTGCCTGAGAGCATTATATAGTACAGTGTACCCAGCAAAACAGTGTAAGTAGTGCCTTTTTTAATGTAGAAAATGTTTTGGGTTTTTTTTTTTTCTTTCCCCAAGGAGTTTGTACCTGCTTCCTAGATCCCCCTTTTGTGCTTAGCCTGGGTTGCTCTATGTCTCTGTGCAAGGCTGGGATTAGCCAGTAAAATTCCCAAGGGTTGCTGTGCAGACACTGGCAGAAGAGCAAAACTCATTACAGGCTTTAACGTGTTTCCAGGGGCAGGTAGCAGAAATGTGAGCATTTACAGGGTAACAATCTTGTCTCTAGTCTGTAGAATGACAAAGACTGCCGTTACTGGGGGCAGTGAGCCCTCCCTATCTCAAAGGATGGGGATCCTTGTGCCCATTGCTGAGCCCAGCATCCAGTGCATCCACCCTAGAGAACAGACAGAGAGGAGAAGCTCGTCCAGGCTCCTGCAGCTGAAGAGAAAGCAAGTACACCTCAGTGCTGGACTGATTTGAGAGAAAACCTCCTCCACAAAACCTTTAATGGGTTCCAGCAGGCTGTGACATCCAGTCCTGCTTGCTTAGCAGATGTGCTTCTCTGATTACAATCAGCATCCTAAATAAGGATCTGATTTGCAACTACCTGGGCAGGGATTAAGTGGATGGTGTATCTGAATCCATGGGCCTGTGGCTTGTGCCAGCCTGTGCTGTTTGGGTACTGCCAGCCCTGTGCCTGCAGGTATTCGTTCCTCCAGCCAGGGTCCCTGAACTGTTTCCCAGCAACTCTTCCCTCAGCTCCTCACTGCCCAAATGTGAGCACCAAGGGAAGGTGGGGTGGGAGAGAGACAGGCAGTAGAGCAAAACAAGTCGAGCTGAATCTTCTGAAATCCTGGGATGAAAAGCTGAAGCCTCTCCCTGCCTTTCTCAGAGCAAAGCATCAGCTCTTCTTTTGGAGTACCATTTCCACACGAGGCAGTGCAGGCAGTCCTGGGCATCCCTAAGGTGAGAGCCAAGGGAAATATGGAGAAGCTTTCTAAAGTCCTGCCCAGGTGAGGTGGGTTGGGGTGAGCCCAACAGGTCCTGCAGCCCAGGGAGCTGCAGAAGAAAGGGAGCTGAGAGTAGAGACCCAGCTGAGCTCAGCTCTTGAGAGCAATTTCTTTCCCCCTTATCCCATTGCTCATTCCAGGCCTGATTTCCCAGATTTTAAAAATAGTGCAGTAACTTCTGCTCTCCATCAGCTGGGTAACAGGCTGTGCTCAAAGCTGGTACATGTTGGCATCCATCATTTCTTTATTTCCCCAGCCTTCTTATAATCTTCATTTTTCATGTAGTTTTGGGACCCCAGGTTCTCCCTTGGCGCAGTCAGCTTTAAATCTGGACTTCCATCACACTTGGGCTTGTCCTACAGGAAGTCCCAACTGGCCCTGGGCTGCCTTGATGGCACATTCCAACATCCTGCTGGCCGCTGGGGTCCTTGGGACCTGGGCTGGCACACTGGCTGAGGAAAGCTGTGGTGCTTTCCTGTGTGCCATTACAGCTGCAGGCTGATGTTTTCTTTCCCTCAGTGGGTTACCAGCTTCCCCTGGATTTAGCTGAATTGTCTGGATCCGGAGTTCCTCAAAGACCCCTTGAAACCTCATTTCTGCTGACAGACACGCTGGGAGAGCTGTGTTAAAGCTGATAAGAGCTGGCTTGGAGATCCCAGCTTTCATAAAATACAGCTGCTGACAGCTGCTCCTGTAATGCTTTAACACCCATTGTAAATAGCTCCAGCAAGCGCAGGGATAAGAGCAGGGTACGATAGCTGTGGCTTAGGATATGTGCAGGTTTAAGGTGAGCAGCTTGGGGATTAGGTGGAAGCACTGGGAATGTGGCTATGGCTCTGCAGGCAGCCCTGGGAATACACCCTCTTTGTGGATCCTCAGGCGTCACTCTCATCCTTGCTCCTGTCTGCTGGGTGACCAAACCCACCCCTGTTCCAGCACTCTGTCCCCCAGGCCAAGGAGAGGGGAGGCATATAGGATTTCTCTTTATGAGGCCTTCGTCTGGTTTGCCTAAAGCTGGAATCCTTGGGGCTAAAATAGGAATTTCCCCTCTGGGCAGGGGTGGGAATCACTGAGCAGTTTGGGTAGGAAGGGACCTTAAAGACTGTGTGGTTTCAACCCCCTTGCCATGGGCAGGGACGCCTTTCCACTAGATCAGGCTGCTCAAAGCCCCATCCAGCCTGGCCTGGAATGCTTCCAGGGTTGGGATATAGCATTCCATAGGGTGGAGACTTGGCAAGGCATCTCTCTATACAGGTAGTACGTGAATGTGCATCCACACAATCCCTGCCCGTTCCACCAGGAGTACAATGGAGAGGGCAAAGGTCTGTTTTGTGTAGAGGAGAGACTGCTTGGGGACTGGGATTGAGATGAGCTGCACCAGGAGGAGAGAGATGCCAAAAAAAAGCTGTTGAGCCTTAGAAGCTGTTTCTCTCGTATACATCTCCGGGTGCCTCCTGCAGTGAGAAGCTCTCCCTGCCTGCTGGCAAGAGGATGCTGTTTGGATCTGTTTAGACATTATTTCACTAATATTGTTGTTTATCATGTGTTGGAACTGTGCCTCCAAGCCTGAGCAGCCCTGGGGATGCCGGCTGCCTGGCGTGGTGCGTGCCTCTGTGTTCCCTGGGCGGGATTATCCCCCAGGGAAACGTCACTGGGGCTCCCTGGGGAGACCTGTAGCACCTGCTCTCAGCTTTGCTCGGAGGGTCTCGATCTCTTTGGTGCTTTCACATAAAGCTGGGCCAGGCTGGCAGCGTGGGGGTTCTCTAAGGACCTGGGTGTAGTCACCCCCACTGCAGTGTGGGGTGACTCAGTGGGGAAACATTACAAGTGCCACCCTAACACTGAAGTATTAAGGTCATGTTGCAGCCATTTGGCGTCAGATCCCACTGACCCGTGAGCCAGTGTGTCCTGGTAAATCTCTTGGTTAAACGCTTGGGGAAATAAAATCCAGTTTGTTTCTGGATAACGAAGCGGGTAGAAAGGATGGGTTTCTTTGGACTTGATGATCTTGTAGGTCTTTCCTATGTAAATAATTCTACGATGCTGTGTGCTAAGCGCCTCTTGATCAAGGCAGGTGAATTAGGTTCGAGTTGCCAAGCCCCCAGGACATCCCAAGTGCCTGTGAAAATTCCTGGGGCTGCTGAGCTTCAGGTGTGAGGGTGGATGTGTTTGGGACAGGGATATCGTGTGGCTTTTGGGCTTTGTGTGGTTTCACGTTCTGGAATTTGGGGTGAGGATCTGACTCTGCCCAACTGCTGCTTCTGCCCAGGTCAGGGCTGGAAAGATGTGGGGAGGTTAAGGCACCTAGGACAGTGAATGCTGCAGGTTGCCCAGAACTTGTCATGGGCCCCAAAAGTCACTGCCCATCCTCTGAAACCTTCCAAACTTAGATCACAGAAGGCAGAACTGTTAAATGTTATGACAAGATTATGATAAACTTGCTACTTACTACAGCTGGAGATACTGACCCTCACCCCTGCTTCATGTGCTGAGGGTAAATGTTTTATGAAGGCAGGAATGAACAATGTTGAGTTGAGAACTTCAGCAGGACTGGCTAAGGTTTTTCTGCCAGTGGTGGTTGACACTATGGAGATTTTGAGGACAGTGAGGACTGCTAATGGACTGAAGGAAGCTGCAACTCGCTTCAAAAAACAGGAGGTCCTGGAAAATCATAAGATGGTTTGGGTCGGAGGGGACCTTAAAGATCATCTTGCTCTGACAAGTCCACGTTGGGAGCCTCAGAAAATGAGCCATAATGAACTAACTTGGTGTTGCTCATAACATCACAAAGATAATACATAAAAGGAATGGTTTAGGGGTTATGCTTGACTTGAATAGAACTGATATTAGGAGAACTTGAAGTGGGTAAAAAGTTTTCTGGTCCATTTCAGTGTTACTGTAAGTGGAGAAACATTACAAGATGTTTGTTTCTGGAAGCATTTCAGACTCAGCCCTAAGCTGTGCTCATTACTACTATTTTAAATAATTCAATAATACTTTAATAATGTGAAAAAAACAACAAAGCTGCTGGTGAGGTCTGCAGCTGATGGAGTAGCACTGTGTAATGAAGAGGACAGGAGACCAAAATGCTGCTGCTGGGTTCTTGGTAACCTGGATCCCCTCCCCGTGCACTATTCAGAGTAGGAAGCAGTGGCTGGAGAGGAGTAGGGACTGCTTTGGAAAATCCACCAAGCCCTGCCTGAAACCCACCTGCATGAGCCCTGGGGTTAGGGGGGGAGCAGCCAGCACGTACGTACTAAAAATACAGACATTTTAAAGCTACTTCTTGTACTTACTCTCTTGGGATAACACGCCCTGTTCTGGTCTGCAACCAGGGGGATGCTGAGAAGTTGGCTTGGAGTAGATTCAAAAAGCGTGATTAAAGGTTTGTTGGGAAAAGTGCCACACGGCCAGGGACCTGGTATATTTGAACTGTCGCAGGGAGGTGACTTGATCCGTCTCTTGGCTTGCTTACAAGCATTTTAGGGTGAGGATTTGCCCATCCTGCCCAAGGATGAGGAGTATGGCATGCTTCCTGGGGGAGATGGGAAGATGCCATCCAGGTGATGGAGTTGGGGTAGTGCTGCTGGGCTGCCCTCCCAGGGACTCCGGCACTGTTCTGCTTCTCTCCAAACCCTCCTGATCAGCTGCACCTTTGGATATGGAGCCGGGGGTGGATTTGGGGAGGTACCTTGGCTGGCACGGTGCTGTGGGAGCAGTTGAGGAGGTAACTGGGCAGCACAGCAAAAGCATCCTTGACCTGGTCCAGCACCCAGTGCACTTGTTTGGGTTGGCTTTTCCCTGTGTGTGGACACCAAAGAGCTTTGCCAGCATGGGTTATTGCAGGGAGCTAATTGACTTTCCATCATCTCCTCGGGTCTCTTTGCGATGGAAATGACTAAAACGCAGCCGCAGGCTTCCCAGTAAACAATGAGCAGTTGGTTTCACATGGCTCCCTGTCAAAAATCCCAAACTGGAAAGGCAGGAAAACAAACAATCAGATCAGAAAGAAATGGGTTTTTGGCACTGGTTCCCTCCGTGTTGACTGGGCTGTGAGACAGACCCTGGGAGATGGCTCAGATTTGAGTCAGGCAGGGATGGGGAGGCTGAGGAAGTGGATAAAAATGTTTCTGTGCTGAAATCCAGACACCTGCAGTCACAGACGAGCGAAGGAAGGGTACAGGTCCCTGTGTGCTTTTCAGATGGCAGAGACATTTTAAACACAAGAGGTGTAGTTATACCCTGGGTACTGAGGCAGAACAAGTGCCAGGAAAATATGTGCTTCAGCTAAAAGATAGGAGCTTGGAAGTTAAGAGCAGCACTTGTAACTGGAATACAAACTATGGGTCTGAGGTGGAGCAACAGGCAGGGCAAAGGCATCTCCATACTCAGGCTGGAACCGCTCCCTGTCTGGTCATAACCTACTTGACAAAAATTGGCCAGAGCATTTGGAGGGAAATTTGCTGATATTTCTTTTTCTTGCAGTCTGCAGTAGCTGATGGGTGATAGAGATTTTAATTTTAATTTTTTTTGAAGACATATGTGGTGTTTCTTGATCATTTGCATTCAAGGTGCAGCATCCTTGTGATTCAGCTGGCCAGAGGTGTGGCCCCAAAAGAGAAAGATCCATGCTTTTGTCTATCTCCCACTGCATTCTGCTGTTTTCCTTTTGTAATTCAGTCTTGGAAGTTTCTGTTACCGAAAAGTTTTTTTCCAGGGAGTATTGTCTGGTTTTGGAAAAGTTCCTGCTTCAGGAAAGTTTAGTCTTGCTTTACATAAACATCCTGAGATTTAGTACTTTTTTTCCCCCTCCTCTGTGCTTGTTGCAGTGCTCATATTATTGCAAGAGAGTAAATATTAAAGACGTTTCAAGTTCTATGGGCTCTCTGTTGTTGAACAGAAGCACCTAGTTTGGCACAAGCAGGTCCCCAGGAGCAAACAGTGATGGGACCACGTGGCATTTACTGGAAGGTGCTGTTTTCACCCCACAGCAGTTTCACAGGTTTCTCAGAATTTACCGGGTATGGAAAAATCACACAGCAACCCTTTACCCAGTTTCTCTTCCCTGTGGCAATTGCAACCTCCTCTCTGGAAGAGACCAGCACTCTTCCCCCGTGGAGGTCCGTGATTTTCTGGTGGGTCTCTTCAGCTCTCCCCACTCGATGGGACCAGTAGACAACTTGGCAGCTCACGTATGGGCGCTTCCAGCTCTGCTGAAAACATGTGGGGCTTCTTTGTTTTTCAAGATGTTTCCATCCGGCCTGGGCTTCATCTCCTGTTCTCTTTAGCCCTGTTTAAAATACCCACATGCTTATTTGGTAGAAAAAGACACAGATCGAAGCGATGAGTGTGGAACTAAAGAGGCAGGAGTCTTAACAAAACAAGGACCTGAACTTCCTGACCCAGACTGCTCAGCTTTACAGATGCTGATGACCCAGGGGGGAGTGAAGAGTTGTACCCCACCATTAATTCCTCCTGGGAAGGGGAGGGTGGGTGATGCCCTCCTGCTGCAGCTCCCCTGGGATGGGAGGTGGTACCTTCATGGTGGTCCCTGCTGTGCTGTGGGTCCTAAACACAGGACAAATGGACGTGGGACAAAGCTGGGTGCTCTCCTGTCCCAGAACAGCCCTGAGTCTGTTCCGAGGAGGGCAGGCTGAGATGCTGTTGTACCTGTAACGCCACGGGCACTGCAGAAGGTGGAGGCAGAATAACCTTGCAGGGAGGGGGAGTACAGTGCAGGGTGGGGAATGGTGTGATCTGCATCACCCCCAAAAAAGCTGTTGGTCCACTCATGCTTGGCAGAAATCAGTGGTTGGTTCAAGCTAAATTTGCACTAAGTGCTAAAATCCCAGGGCAGAAGAATACCTTGCAAGGGGGTCCCTTTCCCAGTCTCAAAAAGGGAGGTGCTTCACCCAGGCCACCTCATCACTGTTTATCCCACCTGCTCTCAAATCTCAGTGACTTCCCAGCTGTCTATCCCAGAGCTTAAGTAATTTTTGTTACTGAGGTGTTGTTTCTAGTGTCTAATCTACAATTTACAGCCCATTATTCCTTGTCCTGTTCCCTGTGGGGATGCAGTACAATTTATTCCCACACTCTTTGCAGCAACCTTTTACATAATTGAGGACTGCTGTCAAGTCTCTTCTGCCTTCTGATTTCCAGACTAGACAAATCTAGTTATTTTGGTCTCTTTTTCTGAATAGATTGTTTTGCTGCCCTTTGATTCCTCTTTTTACTGCCCTCTGAACTGCCTTCTGTTAATCCGCATCTGAAGTGTTTTTGGCTGTACCTATGGGGAGGAGGAGGAGGAGGAAAGCTAGTTAGGATTTTGTGCTGCATGAAAGGAAAACAGGATCAAAAAGCAGGAGGTCCTTGAGGTTACTCTACACAGTGCTGCTCTATGGGAGTAAGAGGTTATCCAGCCAGCAGAGAACGTGGATCAAGTCCAAGTGGTGCTGGGTTTGGACAAGAAGCTCGGGTGTCTGCAAGTGCTTCCACAAAGCTCGGGGTCGAGCGAGGTTGGATGCTCCTCCATGTAAAAGATGCTTGTTTCTGTCTAGCTGGGCTTTGCAGTTCTGCATTTTTTGGCTCCCTCTCCGGCCAGCCCCTCGGGCTGATAACCCCAGGCACTCACCTTTGCTTTGGACACTTGCAGGGGCGAGGGGAAGCTCCTGCAAGCCCACTGGGAATACCGCGGGCGGGCGGGCACGGCTGCTGCTGCTGTTTGCTCCCCTGAGATGACAGCAGCTCGGCACTGGGATGCCAGTGCTGCTCCTCATCCTGCCTCTCCGTATTTCATTCCTGTCTAGCTCTGGGTGGTGGGAGGGGGATGCTCAGCTTCGTCTCCGCGCCGATCGGGATTGTCTTTTCTTTCGGGGTGAGGAAGCTGATCTGCATTCGTGTCTAATCATCCACGGAGCTGACAAAATTATTCCCGTAGCGCGTTCTAGGGGAGAACCTCTCTCCTCCTCCCCCTCCTGCTGCACTAGCGGGGAGCAGCCTCGCTGGGAAGGCAGAAAGGGCCGTGTGGAGCTGTGGGGAGAGGGAGATGGGCGATGAGTAGTGAACCCCCAGAGTTCAATTACCCCCCAGCTCCCTGCCGTGAACAGGTAACCATGGAGACATCTGAATCCGAGGCATCACTGGTCCCCGAGTAACTGCATGTATGTGCATTTAAATACAGACCCTGGGCTTGTCACCGAGAAAGGGGTCTTGGAGTGTTCGGGCTGGCTCTGGATGTCCCAGTTGCAGGGAGGCCATGGAGGGACGGGTTTGGAGGCACCACAGAGGCAGGGCTGGTGTGAGATGGTGTTAAAGCCCCTTCTCTGGGGAGCTGGAGGGGTGCCCCCTCAAAGGGAGCAGTGCCAGGTTGTAGGAACATGGGAGAAACAGAGAGGAATGGGGCTGCTGACATGAGTAGACCCTCTGGCAGCACTTCTACCCTTGACTAGATGCCAGGGTGGCCTTGCTTGGGCTGGATTTTGGTGTGCAGTGTCCTGGCAGAGGGATTTCTATCCATCTCAAAGAGGGTGGGTATTTGTGGGTTTTCCTCTGTACCTCCTCCCTGGGATGCTGTCAGGAGTGTGCTGGGGCAGCAGGATGAATGAATGGGAGTGCTGGAGGAGACTTTTAAATGAAGCACTCATCTCTAGGATTTCCTTCCCTCAGCTTCATTCAGATTTAGGGATGAAGGTTTTAAAGAGATAGCACCCAGGCCGCGTGTCACCAAGCGGGCATCCCTGCGAGGGGGTGGCTGGGTGTGTAGCTCTGCTGCTTTCCCAGCTCCAGGGGTGCCAGTGGGGCGCTGCGGTGTCCTGGCAAAGCAAAAGGAACATAACCTGGTGTCCTGGCTCTGGGTGGTGTGCACCTGTGGCGCTGCCTGCCCACGCAGGTGAGGTATGTGCCGTGGCAGGGGTCGTGTATCATGCAGCAGCACGTGCCTGGGCTCAGTGCCAGGATAAGGGGCAGCTTTGGGACAGCGTTTGTGTCGAGCCCCGGAAGCTTAAGAAGTCCTGGATGCTGCCAAGCAGCACAGGTTTGCTGGGATGCTTTGCAGTTGGTAGGAGGAAGAAGCTTGAGGGGCATTGGAGTGTGAGGGGCATCCTGCCCACCCAAACAGCCCCCTGGCTGAGGCTGCAATGGGTGGTCTCCCGGGGAAGCCCTGAGTGCCAAGTCTTCAGGGGCTTCTGTGCAAACCAGCTGGGCTCGTGCTGAGCTGTGCCATGCCAGGGTTTCTCCTCTCTGCCTGTGCTAAGAGGCAATAAATTTAAGAAGACCTGTGTGCTGCCCTGGACCAGCAGCATCACTGTGACAGTGCTGTGGGGCTCCTTGACTGAAGTGCAGAGAGCCTGAATCAGCTTCTCCACCTGATGCCTTCAGATCCAATTTTCTGTGGATGCTGCCTGGGAAAGCAAGATAGAGCCCAAGTGGAGAAGCAGTGGGGATGCACCTCTGCAAACTGGGCTGAAAAAGTGTTTTAGGAGGAGGCCTGGAACGTGATCCCTTCCTGCCGGCAGCTCTCAGATGCCGTGGGATCAACTGCTGGCTGGTTGGGAGGGAGGCATGTGCATCCATGTTCCTCGTTCCCACAGCTGCCGTTGTTTTGGCCGGTTGTTAAGGTCACCATGCCCCGGTGTGTGCAGAAAGGGGACCCGGGCTGTGAAACAGGGGTCGGGGAGCACCAGCGTGGGCTGCTGGGGCAATGTTGGGGGCTCCTTCGCCAGCAGTCCCAGCGCCGGTTGTGGGATCAAGCCAGTCGGGGTGCAGGTTTCTGGCTGCTGCTGCTGGGCAGGTGGCTGGTCCCGGGGTGACCTGGGTGGGCAGAGAGGAGGCTGTGTGACCCGTCCTTACCTCGGGGTGCGTGTGCAAGGGGGGGTGTGCCCGGACAGTTGCCGCTGTGTTTTGTCTGGGCTCGTTCCCTCCTTTGTTATTCCCCGTCTGCCCCCTCTGGTTTATGTGCGAGTTCCCTTCCTCCGATTGTCAGAAATTTCTTTTCCACTGTGTGGGCAGGAGACAGATTTTAGCTGTCTCTATTTTCTCCCCCTTTTTTTTTGTATTTCGTTTTATCCCCCCTCCCCCTTTCCCTCCTTCCCTTCTCCTCTCGTCTCTCCCTCCCCCCTTCCCTTCCCCTCCCCTCCCTCCCTTTTTTTCCCCTCCCTCCCCGCGGCTCTTTTCCTCCCTTTTCCATTACAAATCATGTCTCTGGAATAACCCCCGGCCGGATCCATGCCTCTCCTCCCAGGTAAGCGGTGCCCAGCGGGATGGTGGCCCTGGGCAGCAGCTCTCCCGAAGTCCGTGGGGACATCGTGGGTCCCCCGCCCCCCCCCTCGCTGCTACCTGTTGGGGACGGCCGGGAGACAGCAGTTGGGGCTGTCTCCATCCTCCTCCTCCTGCCTCTGAGCGATTCCCGGTGGACACCTCCTCCCCTCCCTTCTGTCTCTCCTGCTCGCCGGGATGCGCGGGGCTCCGGGGATGGAGCGCGGGGGAAGGAGCCGGCGGCAGCCAGCGGCCAGAGGTGGGTTGTGACTTCTGGGGGGTCGAAGGTGGGGGGCTCCAGCAGCGCTTTGGGACGGCACCCCAAGTTTGAAGCCCGGCTCCTGGTTTCTCCCGTTCCCGAGGTTTCTGGGACGCGGGGATCGGCTCTCGTAAAGTTTGTACTAAGGGAGCCCTGGCTCTGTGCGTAAGGTGGTTTGGGGGGCTGGGGATCCCGGGGGTCCCGCCACCCTCGGGAAGGAGCTTGTGTGTGTGTGTGCCCGTTCCAAGGGGCTGGCCAGCCTCGTGCCCCGGTGGGTGGGTGGATAAAGCCAGGCTGGAGTGTCAGCCCCCTCTCTTCCCCTGCTTTGGGTGCTCCTGGGAGCCCTCGCTGGGATGCAGGACAACAGTGGTCTCCCTCAGTGCCAGCCCTTCTCCCCTGCCAGCCTAAGGCTTCCCAAACATGCAGGATGTCTTTTCTCCTTTCCCCTTCCTGCCCTGGGTACCCAGTGCTTTTTTTTTGGTGTTATGTCCCTGTACCCAGTCCCCGCATTCCACGCGCTCCTGAGTTTGGCCCCTGCCTGGGTGTTGCTCGTGGCAGTGATGAGTGAGTGGTCCCCAAAATCAGGGTTTGTTTGCCTGGTTCCTCCAGCTCTCCCGGCTGCTCTTGCGTTGCAGAGCATGTGTTTTGGTGCTCGTGGCTCCTGCTAGCTCTTTGCACAGCTGGAGCGTGGCCAGGGATAACTCTTCCCCAGTGATCCTGGACAGACAAGTGCTGCTTGCACCCTGGACCACCCTGCTCTCCCCCATGGGCCACATCCCCCGCCTCCCTCACCGTGTGTGATCTCATGCCGCTCCCTGGGCTTGGTCTGTGCTGCAGATGGGGGGTTCTGGACTCAGGATGCCGTGGGATGTGGTGACAGTCTCGGCTGGTCCGGATCCACGGCTGGGGTTGTTTGGCAGACGAGGCACAGCGTTACGGAAGGCGCTGTCGGCGAGATGAGCCACCCGTTTGCAGCCTTGGCTGCCGCTGCTGGCAGCCTTGGCAAGGCTGGGGCATAGCTGCCACCCCTTGAGTACCTGGAGACCAAGTGCCATCCAAATGGGAGTGTGTTTTGGAGGGGTTTCCTTCAGCTCCCTCTCCCCAAAGTGTTTATGCAGCACTGCAGGTCTCTGTGCTGCTGGGCTGAGCAACTCTGGATGTGGGGGCTATGTATAGGAACTACAGGACTGGGAGGTTGGAGGAGGTGGTGTCGGTGGCATAAGGCTGATCACTAGCACCGAGCTCCGCTCTGGTCTCTGCTGCTGCCTGGCTGAGTTTGCTCACTCCTTAGTATTCCTGGAGTGCCTGGAAAGTTTGTTCTTTGTAGTTCGGGATGCAGTTGTGTCCCTTGAATGCCCAGAGGGTTTTCTTCCTCCTCTGCTGTCACATGGGGCACTGTAAACCTTTTGTCAATGAAAGGATGAGGGAGAAGCGTGGCCTGTCCCCATTGCCCCTTGGGCAGGTTTTTGGACAGGTGAGAGGCTGATGCTGAGGCGCGCTCTGCCTTGAGTTCACCCGTGGTGCTGAGGGCTCTGGAGGGGGTCTGAGCACGCGTGTGGGGCCTCCTGGCAGTGGTGCCTTTGACCCCGCGCGAACAGGGCCGTCCCCGTGGCCGTGTGAGGCTGCAGCCCCCCGTGCCCCATCCCTGGCGTGGCTGAGTCAATGCACCCACCCACTGCATCCAGTGTGTGTGACTCACGGACTTTTCATACACTGGTGTGAATCACTCACACACACAGCCACACTGATGACTTTAGTGACAGCTGAAAAGAGAAAACAGTCGCCCCAAACTCTCCCCCAGCATCACTACTGCTGCCAGCTGGGCTCCTTGCTCGTAGTGACCCGAGGAAACTTCTGCGAGTGGCACTCTGGTGATGGCAGCTGGAGTTTCTGTTCACTGCCTGCATCCTGCGCTTGGGTTGACCCATGGGTGCCACTGAGGATGCTCATGGCTGGAATGGGTGGGTGCACACCAGGGTGACACAGTCTGGGGGATGGCTCTTCTGCCTTGGTGTTGAGCGGGCTCTGCTCCCCAGGTTTGGGTGAGTCTGGTGGTGTTCTGAGCCACTTCCATCAGGGCAGGGCACAGTTTGGGCCAGTTTTCCCAAGGCTGTTCCACTCTCCACCTCTGTCTCTCTGGGGACCGCATGTGGTGATGTGGAGCCCTGTCGGGGCAGCTCTCTTCCCTCTCCCCAGCCTGCTGGGGTGTAGCAGGACTGTCTGAGCCCCAATGTGAGCATCTGGTGATGAGCAAGAGCTGTCAGGAAAAGAGCCAGTTCCCCCCGCCATGGATTCGGCTGCTCTTCTCCCTGGTGCTGCTGGTTGGCAGATGGTCCTGGCCAGCAGCTCGGCTGGTGGCTGGGATGCTCTTTGCTCTCCTGCCAGACACTGGGGCTTTGTCTCTGCTGGCTCCCCTGGGGCCGGAGGTGACTGTTTCTAACAGAGGGAAGATGTGCATTAATTAACCTCCCCAGGGATCGCTGTCTGTCACCTTCCTGGCTCTGCTGGAGAGAGTGCAGCAGGAGGAGGATGGAGTCCGGGTGATCCTGCATCCCTCACCGCCAAGTACAGGCTTGCTGGGATTTGGTAGCGCACCTCTGTGTCCGCACTCAAGCAGTGTGTTTAGGTGGAAAGGAGATAAATAAATCCAGTGCCTTGCAGCTCCAGAGAAGTCACAGGCAAGGAGCAGGGGAGATCAGACAGGCCTCACAGGTGCCTTCCAGGTCCCAACCCGCCCCTTGGCTATCTCCCGCGTCTTTTCCGTGCTGCTCTGCTTTATCCCTGCCTGTTGCTCTTGCAAAAGCTCTTCCTGCCCTTCCCTCCCAGTGCCGGCTCCCCACCAGCATGTCCCCTCCTTCCTTCCTGCTCCCCGCGGCTGAAATGAAGTGCTGGAGTATTTCAGGGATGTCAAAACATACCATTAGTCACAGGCGTGAGGCCTCGTGCCTGGGGAGAGGCTGCTGAGCTCTGTCAGGCTGAGAAATGAGCAGGACAGGTGGGAGCCAGGGGGTTAGAGGGGGAGATGAAGATTTTGGGCTTTCTCCCTTTTTCAGTACCTCTGGCATCATCCCAACTTTGCTCTGAGCAGAGGTTCCCTGGCATCAGTTATTTTGCAGTTCCCCTGTGATGAGGGGATGGGGCATCTGAAAAAAGAGGGGCTAGGTCCCCCCCCTTCCAGCTTTTCTGGGGGGATTCTCCCCTTGAATCCCATTCCAAGGCCAAGGGCACCCTCCAACCACGTCCAGCTGTGTTAGTTATTGCGTCCGAAGGGTTGTTTCTCTCCTCTTCAGCAGAGAGGTGTTATCTTTAGTGTTTTCCACGCTGGGATACATGCTCCCTGCCTCAGAGGCTGCCTCTTGTGGATTTAAATTAAATATTGGATTTTCCAGGCCGCTGTTTAAACAAAGCAGTTTGGGCACTGAAACACCCATTCCCTGTGGAGGCACCGAGCCCTGCTGCCCAGTTTGCCATCCACAAGCATCTGTGCTTCCCAGCCTGGCTCAGGTTTATTGTTCTGTTTCTTTATTACCAAAACATTCTATTTCCTTTCATTTAGCGAGCAGGCAGTGGGGGATCCTGTTAAAAATACACCAAGCTCCTGGTGTACAGCCTGTCTCCCGGCACTGGCAAGATGCTGGAGATGGCAGAGCCTGATTTCTGAAGAGAAGGCAGCAGAAAGCTCAAAGTTGTCAAGGGGAAGGGGTTGAGCTTTATTTCCTCCCATTATTCTCTGAGGACTGCTGCCTATAAATAAGCACAAACCAGCTGGAAAGGTGCCTCAAAGTGCAGAGGTGTAGGCAGGCCTGGGTGGTGCTGAGCCTTACCCCTGTGAGCACGTCCCTGGAGAGAGCCCATTAAGCTATGGCTAATATTTTTGTGAAGCTTTCCGGTTCATCAAAGCATTTATATTCCCCTTGCCTTGTTTTTTTCCAAGCTGCAGGCAGAAGGTGGGCTTTTAACCCCTTGTTACCCTGGGGTTAACATCTGCTTTGTGCCCTCCAGCTGGGACCGGTGTGAGTGCTTTTGGCAAATTGGTCTGTGCTGGGCAGCCTGTTTGGTGTTGAGGCATCATGTGTGATTTTCAGAGGTCAGTGCTGGAGGGTAGAGGGCTCTCTGCAGCTTCCATCCTGTCTGCACTCAGGGCTTGCATCCAGTCCTGGCACCTGATGGGAAAAATGCAAACCTCTCCTCTCATGTCCTCCAGCAGCTGTTCTCCAAAGCCACTGCGTGCTTGCTGAGGCTTTGCAAGCAGGGCTGGGAAATCATACCTGGCCTAAAATTAACTAAACTGGGTCCTTCAAGGAAAGGAGCACCTCTTGCATATGTTCTTGTGTCCTGGATGAGCCCTTTGGTGTGCCAGGGTGGTACTTTCAAGTTGGCCGTGCAATGAGTTTTAATTCAAACCTCGTGTGCTGACTGTGCCTGAGAAGATCAGGCTGTAACTAATGGGAGTCGCTCAAGATGATGGCTAATTACTGTGACTAACTGAGCAACGGTTTGGATGACTCTTCCTCCTACTCTGCCACTCATCCTGGACCTTGGGGAGTGGCTGCAGCAGCCAGAGAAGGATCCCAACCTGCTTACGTAGGGGGTCAGGAGGTGATGCACAGCCTCCGAGTAGTGCGGTGGTGTGTCTGGCCATTGCTGCACCTCTGCTTTCCCTATAAATAGGGGATATTTCTCTCTGGAAGTAGCTGGTGAGGGGGTACTGGTGCTGTGGGCATGGCTGGAGCTGGGACTGACTCCTCCTGCAAGAAGACACAGGGTGAGAAACTCCGTCTTAAAAACTCTTACGAGCGTGAGTTGAGGCACGTGGGACATGTCGGGAAATGGGGTCCAGCCCTTGAGTTCCCTCCCCCCTCCCCTTGTTTTCTGAGGGAACTTTTCCCTCTCATTGGCTACCCACTTCAGTTCTGCCCCATCAGATGGTGGCTTTGGATGTTTGATCACGGCTTACTAAGCATCCTTAAAAAAAGCCCTGTTTACAAAACACGTCCCCGATGCGAAGCCGAGTCTGGTGCTGTGGGCTGCCACTTGCCGGCTCCGCTCGAAATGTGTCACTTGCACCGAGCGTTATTTTTAGAGCTGAGGTTTGCAGGAATGCAAAAGCTGGGCAGGTTTTGCCAGGGTGGTAGATTCCTGGGAGGAGGAGGAGGAAAAGGGGACTCGGGTGATCTCTTGCTCTCTGCTGATGTATGGTTGCTGTTGCTTTCACCATTGTCTTCTGGTGAGACAGTGCTCACCTGGCTCTTCCACATCTATGTGGGGATTTATGGATTCTTTATGTGACTTTCTCTGGTTCTCCTTGCTCTGTGTTCAGTGATATATTCCTGCTTCCCTACTCCATCTTTAGTGCCTGGTGCTTCCCTGGCAGATGTTCCAGATCCCTGGTCTCTGCCAGGGCTGACTGTGGTGCAGCCCTGCCTGTTCTTTCCAGCCCTTTTCCTTGCCCTGGAGTAGCTGGACCCTCTCCTGGGGCATGTGTTGGGATGGACAGTTGGCAGGAATGGGTTGGATGTCAGCCTTGCTCCCTCCGCAGCTGCCCTGGGGCTGGATGGGTGCAGTGATCCTGTGCTGATGGAGCCCAATGGCTGTGGGAAGCTGGTCCTGGCAGGAGAGCATTGCTTCATCCACATTTACCTTCGTATTTGTCTGTGCAGCTCCTCTATCCCCTTCCAACCTGCTTCTGACCCCACTGATCTTGCATCCTATAACTTAACCCCAGCCTATTGCCTGTTCTCTTGTAACCCTCTCCTGTTCCCTTTCTCTGGGTGCTGAGCTCTGGGAGAGGCTGCTTCCCCTTCCAGCCTGACTTTTCCCCAGAGTTGTTCACCCCAGAAACTGTCCCAGGACCATCCCCTCTGTAGCTCCTGGGTCATCCAAAGTGCCGCTGAGTCTTGGAACACTTCCCAGTGTCACAGGGGATGGGGGTTGCCCTGAAATGCCTTCTGTGAGTGTTGGGCTGATGCTGAACAATGAGAGGAGGAAACCAGCTCCTCATGGTGCAGTGTCATGATCCAGGGAGTCCAAGGGCATCCTGCATGATGGACCAGGGTGTGGTCTGGTGTCCACACACAGAGGTGTCCCCAGCCTCAGAGGCAGCAGTTTGCTTGAAGTCGAAATGCCTTTATGGAGTGAAGCTGGTTTGCACCAGGCAAATTCATGAGAACCAGTCAGAGGGGTGAGGAGAGAGTAGAATCTTTAAAAATGGCCAAACGTGATGTTGCACATCGGAATAGGAAGTTGAAGGTTTGGAGGCTTTAGGTTGGAAAGCCATCTTTTAAATCTGGTGCTGTTTTTCCTCTGGTGGTTGTGATATAAAAAGCAGAATTAAAATGAAGCGTGTCTGCTGTGTTGGAGTAGATATCTTCCACCAGACAAGCTGATTTTTTTCTCCCCTCCCCATCCCTTCCTTTGCTCTTTCCCCGCCTGCCCCCAGCAACTCTTGGAGCTGACACTATTTGCTTAGCAGATTTCTCCTGCCCCGTGCCCGGCCATGTCCCCATACTCTGGGCTGCGAGCACTTGTGTGTGTTATTAAAGGTCTCAGAGAGAGAATTTCTCACTCCGGTGCAGGATTTTATCATTCTCCCACTGAGTTATGGTCCAGGTTCTCATGTCAGACCTTTGGAATGGTGTTGTTCTTCTCCCAGCACTGCATGGCCAAGTTTTACAGCTGGCTGTGGAGCCGGGCAGCAGGGATGCTCTGCCTGCTTTTTCTGTTCCTGTGCCTGTTTCCAGCCAACTGCCAAAACTTACTCAGTCGTTCTCATGTCTCACTCGACTTACTTGTGACTGTCGTGACTTTGTTTTAGTCACTTTATCTGTTTTGCTCATGCAGAAAGCTGTAATGTTGCTTGGAGGGTTTATTAGCCTTGGAGCTGTCACCTATTTTCTACTTGTTATTCCAGGTATTTAATTTTCTCTTTGCTCCTTAAGAGCTGGAGCTTGTTTTTCCTGTGATTCCCTCTGGATGAAGGTGGTTTTACAGCTTCTGCCCCGGAGAGGGGTTGATGGGGTGGTGGAGAGGGCTTTTGTGTGCCTGAGGATGGGGCTGTGGCTCAGAGCCGGGCTCAGACCCTGCGCTATCCGTTGTTGGGAATTCTGGGTGACTAGAGCTCGCTCGGAGCAAAAGCTGAATTAATGTTTTAATTACGTCAGGCTCTTCCCCAAAGGCCGTTCTCTTTGTTTTTAATTTGTAAAGCTCTTGCATGCGATCTTGCTCCTCTCCTGCTCCCATCATCCGTGCCGTGCAGCTCACCCTGGGAAGGGAGCCTCAGGCATGGGATGCTTTCCCCGGCAGGAACACGAACTGCTGCCGGGGCTGTGGAGCTGCTCCTGCAGAGCAGGCTCAGGCACCCATCCCACTGGTGCTCCAAAACAGGCGGATCTCTTGGCCCAGGTTTTCGGGAGCGGCATTGGGTAATGAGATGGGGAGATCCCGTGGTGTGAATCTCCAAAGCAGCTTCTTCCAGAGGCGCAGGTGGATGGAGGAGAGTGTGATGCTTTCACCTTGGCATCCTGAAGGTGTTGCCTGCTGCTCGGGGTGTGGGTGCTGCGGGGATGGCTCTTCATGCCTCGGGGAGTGGTGGCGTGCAGGGCGCTGAGGGATGAGGGCAATTCCCCCTGCCACTGGTGCACCGAAGCAAGGAGCAGGGTCGGTTCTCAGCAGCGCTGTGCTCCTCCTGCCACGGGGGAACGTGGGCATGGGAGGGGGCTCTGGGATGCTGTTGCGTGTTTCTCTGTGCTTGGAAAAGGGGGAGAGTGTACATGTACGTGTGGTACTCCAGCCCTGTCATCCTCAGGGGAGTGTCCTACCTGCACTGCCAGTGGAAGAGAGTTGGGCTGAGGCAATGAGAACAAAAGCTGAAGCTGCTCTGATGGATCAAATATGTATTTTATTAATAAAGGCTTGCACTGTGATTTGAGTGCCCAGCAGCAGGAGCAGAGTCAAAGTGAGGATTTAAATGCTTTAAAAAATCAGGTTGGATAGAACAGAGAGAGCAACTTGGTGTTTTCATCTCACTCTGTTATTCATCAGTTCCCTTAATAATTCAGGTGTTTTTTTTTTTTAATATATTAGAGGAGACTAGACTTGGAAAATAAGTGGAATGTGGCTCCTGGAGCTACAGAATAAGTACTGAGGCTTGACAGATCTTCCTTCCAGGTGATACTGGATTCTTGCTATTAGAAAATACGAGTACCCCACACCAGGAATTGATCACCCCATCTCTCTTGCCCTTTTAGCACATCAATATTGTCGTTGTTTAATGGAAATGCATTGAGAAATGCTTCCATCTGCCTGGGTGGTGTTGCTTTGCTGTGCTGGTCTAACAGTGGCGCGATGGAGTGGGAAGGACCTTCCCGTCCCCTGCCTCGATGTGGGGCTGCTCTAGCTGAGACTGGACCGAGTGGATGCGGTCAGAAGGTGCAGGTGCTGCCCTGTGCGACGCCGGTGCCTTCGTGCACGTCCCGCGCCGCCGCTGGGAAATCACCCGGGCTGCCGGTGGCTACTGCTCTGCATCACTCTGAGGAGAAGACAAATCACCTCCCTCCAGCCCTTCGTGGTTCCCAGCACAATATATAAAAGCTGTCCTGGAGTGTTTAATGTGTTTCCAAAGGGCTGGAGGGTATGAGTGACTTGAAAAGGTCTCCTTGTGTGCCGGTTGCGTTAGATGTCTCTGTTTGGGTTTTAATCCCTTTTCTCCCCTTTTTTTTTTGGAGGGGTCTGTAGGTTTGTGGATTCAAGGGCTGAATGCTGCAGGCTCCGGGCTGCTGTATCCTGTTGTTTCCTTTGGCCAAGGAGATACAAACATCACATTGGGGTATAGAAGCATGTAATGCTTTTTTAGCTTGTGATCTAAAAAAATGAGCTAATAAACACTGGCGCTTTTTGTCCTAACTTTTTCAGGTCTGTCTGTTTTCTGAAACTCTGTTGCCAGGGAAGGACTTCTGGTCTGGTCCTGTTTTGGCAGGGGAATGTTTTATTCTGGAGGCCTCTCAGTGATGCTTAGTGGGGTTGAAGATGCTCTTTCCTCTATTTCATCTTCTTAATGCCAAACAACTGGACTTCTCATCTTTTCTCCAAACTCGTGGTTTTCCACATCATGCTTGTTTTCTGGGCTCTTCAGTACATCAGCAGCTTGCTTGATGTGCGTTTTCCCTGAAGCCTCAGTGGCTGGGGATGCTTTGGGAATTGTCGGGCACTGCTGCTCGTTTAGTTCTCAGCCAGGATTGCATCTCCACAGCATGGTACGTTGGGCTGGGCCAGTCCTTCCTCTGGAGTGAGCTGAATTTTCCCTGATTTCCTGCCTCCAGACCCCAGGATTTCATAAGTAACCAAAACATCATTAGATTTGCAGGATCGCTTGGGCACACTGCGGCGGATTGGGATGGCTCCGTGTTCTTAGCTCTGTGGCAGGACGTGGAGAGGGCAGAGCTTCAGCCAGAGCATCTCTGCACTGGGGCTGGACTTATTTGGATGCTGCAGGTATGAAGGAGCAGGGTGGTGGGCGGCACCACCGTAACCCTCTCACCACGCTGGCAAAACACGTGGAGAAATCCCACAAGGAAGAATCCCAAAATGCTGCCGCTCTCCTGCCCGCTCGTTCCTTCCTGGGCTGCTGGGGGTTTTTTCCCTCCCCAGCGTGAGACAAGGCGTTTGTTACATGCCACTGGCATTAGGCACGTTGGGGCCAAGGTGGTGTGAGCTGGGGAGAGCCAGAGGTGTGGAGCCTGTTTTTACCAAGGATCGCTTTGGATCCAGAGGGGACTAATTGGTTCCCGTGTGATGGCTGGTGCAGGGTCCCAGGACATCACAGTGGCTGGGTAAGCCATGGAAGGAGCTGCCGTAGCTGTGGGTGGTGCAGCCCAAGGTGAGCACCCTCAGCTTCCCCTCCTGCACCCTGTGAGTGTGCTGGGACTGTGCAGGTGTGGTGAGGGGCTCGTTGCCTGAGGCTTTCCTCGATGGAAAACTTATGGCTGGGTCGGAATTTGGCCCTAGGATTGCTGAGGGGGCTCAGTGCAGGTTTGGCTGGGGGGCTGAGCCCCTTGTTTGCTGTCACACGCCTCTGTGACTGGGCACTTTGCACAGGAGATGTCTGAGCATCCCTGAGCATCGCCCCGGGGAACGATCGCCCCAGCAATAACGGTGAAATTGGGCCAGTTCTGTTGGGTTTAGGGTGAACTCTTGTCCCTCCTGCAGCTCCTGGTTAAGTCCTTTTAGATCACAGCCTGGTGTCTGGACTCTTCCCACTCTCCCAAGGCAGCCTGTGTTTTTGTGCCCTCCTTCAGACCTGGGGTGAAGGTGCAGGTTTTACTTGTCAAGCAACAAGCTGCTGCAGTGGATGCTGAATACGATGCCAGCAAGTGAGAGAGAGACCATGGTTACTGTTGTCCTTTTGTACACAATACCGATCTGTTATGGAAGTGGGGTTTTTTTTTCCCTTCTTCCTTTTCACTTAATAATTTGGTGTTCGCAGCACAGGGGAGTTTCTGGGAGATGCCATGAGGCTGTTTCTACTATGATTTTTTTTTTCCCCCCTTGCTACAGTAGCTTTAGAAATTTATCATCACTGCTTTTTGGGCTTTTTTTTTTAAATTTTTTTTTTTTTGCCTGGCATATGGAAGTAGCAAGCTTGGAATAAATGCAGTCCGTTAGCCGTTTCAAGCAGGCTTGTACGTACGGGGTGCTCCGTGTCTCGCAGCAGGCTGGGATTTTTAGAAACACTCTGCATTGGCCTTGTGTTTACAGCTCCTGTGGGATGTGGGAAGCACCCAAACCTCTTTTTAGAGGATGCGTCGCTTGGTGTGTAGCATCCTTGGTCAAAGCTGATTTGGAGGGTTAGGCTGGGCAGCGGGGCCTGTGTCTGTAGTGCTGCTTCCAGGGCTCCAGATGTGCTGGGCCACATCTGGGCCAGGCAGTGCTCCATAGCCGTGCACTGAGCGCTCTGGCCCTCGTCTGCATTGCTCACTTGGATTTTTAGGGGGGATGGGGAGCTTAACCCAGAGATGTTGGCTTGGCTCCTGGCTGTTTGACGGGCGGTGTGGAGCCCTCCCCTTGCTCTTGGAAGTGAGGTGAATATCTGGGTTTGCCCTTGGATCCATTCCAAGCTACATGAGTGATCCAACATTTTGGAGATCCACGGTGGCTGGAAAGAGCCTAAAAACACTGTGGACTGTTATTGCCTCCGAGAAGTTTCACCAGAGGTGTAAACTTGGATGCCGAGGGCTGTGTTGAGTCTTGTGCCTAGAATCCCAGCCTTGCCTCCCGGCACCACAGGGATGCTGACAGCTTGGGAAGCTCTTTGCAGGCAGCTTGACACCTTCATTGGGCACTTGCTGGTGTTAACAAGCTTTTGCTGCTGAGTTTCGGGGGCCGGGTTTTCTGTGCAAAATAAACCGGAGCGTGGTGGAAATGAGCCAAGACACAGTCTGTGTGTGCAAGGCTGGGGATGAGATGGGATGGGGAGACATCCCAAGGCGGTGCAGGATGCATCTGGGAGCTGGGTCATATGTGAGGGGTCTGTATTTGGCTGGCAAAGGGGGATGGTTCATGTGTGGGGCTAGTTTTAGCTTGAGGGTACGCAAGGCTCTGGCTCAAGGGTGTTTTTGGAGGAGATGGCTTTAGCATCCACCTGGTGCTTCCTCAGTGAGGGATTGTGTCCAAGAATGGGAAGGGGGCAGGGGAGGAGGGAGCAGCAAAGTGCTGGACACAAATTTGCTTCCTCCCTGTCAGAGTTGTTTCGCTCTGAGACTTTAGGCAAGAAAAAGGACCAGGAAAGACCAGTTGCTTTCACCTGTTTTCCTGGACCCATGACTGTTCCACCCCTGGAAGTGTTCAAGGCCAGATGATAGTGTCATGTAGCCCTGGGGCAGAGCCTGGGGAAGGCTTGGCCCTGACAGCCACTGTTTTAGGGGAGGCCTTGGTTTTTTCAGCTCAGGACTGTGACAAATTGCTGACCCTGTTAGCAGGGGTTGTCCAGTCCACTTCAGACAGGAAGAAGGGTGTAAAATCCGAGCAGACATGAATGTATTCCCAGATGGCGATTCTGTGCTACCATGATGGAGTTTTAATGCACCCCAGCCACACCCAGAAACACTGGATGAAGACTGGAGCCCTCACAAGTGGTTCAGTTGGCAGCTAACACACAAACAAGGTTTAAAGCAAGAAAATGACCTGGTTTAAACCTGAAATGCTGAATGGGAATCATGTAGCAGTGCCTGCCAGCGTGGGAAAGGGTGGATGTTGTCAGTGTGGTACCCTCCTGAGAGGGATGAATTTTGGTTGCTGCCACTTGTAGGTACGCGAGGCGGGGGGCTGGGGACTGTGAGGGATGATTTCTTGGTTCTCCCCAGCTTGCTCAAACATCCTGCTGGTGCTCCAAAGCCTGCTGGCAGACGGTGGATGGCTGGCAGGGGAAAAATCAATGGCGTTAAACTATTTAGGAAGGAGCGAGTGGGCAAGAGGAGAGAGAGAGAGGGGGAGTGCCGCTGCCAGAAATAGCACTGCCCGTTTATGGGTTGCCAAGGGTCTGGAAGCATAATGGGCCCTGCTGGTGTCCAGTGTGAGCAGGCACGGGGCTGGTGATGAGGGAGGGGGCCGTGCTGGATAACCTGGTAGTGCTGGATGGCTGTGCCATGCCGGAGGAGAACCCCCCAGGTGTCTGCGGGCTGAGTGACATACGCTGTCAGTCTCGCGCTGCCGGTCCTCAGCCATCCTCGACATGTCTAAAAATTACAGATGGCAGTTCCCTGGAGTAAAAAGAGCTGTGTGTTGCCTGTGGAGGAGCCTTGTCTGCCTTCCTGGAGACGGAGGGGGATGGATGGAGGTGCTGCCGATGAGTAGCCGTTCGCGTGTCGTCGCCATGTGAGCACTGATGTTTTGAAATACGGTGAAGTCCAAGAGCACGTGCTGCTGTGAAAGGGACAATTTCATGAGTTATGGGCTAATTGAGCCTTTGGGCATCGTTTCAGTAGGGAGATGGGGCTGACGAGTGGAGCAGCTGGCTTGGGTTGGAGCAAAACTCCTTCTAGCTCCTTGCCTGGACTGGCTGCTCAGCCCAGGACTGTGGAGAATTCTGGACTGGACTTGGTGTGCATCTTATTTCTCACACCTTTATTTATATTTTATGGGATGTATGTTGCTTTTTTCCTGCTGGATCTTCCCAGGCTCCAGCTATCAGCAGCACAGAGCTTGGAGATTTGGGCTAGGCTGTTATTCCTGGCTGTCCCTGCCCTCCCCTTCTCCGTGAATTAGTCTCATCCTTAATTTGAGCTCATTTTCACCGTGCTTAAGTGTCCCACAAAGCAGCTGTCTGGCAGGAAGGTTGCTTTGGTATAAATTATTCCGAGAAACGTGCTTCAGAGGGAATGAAACAGCAGAGATGAAATAATGCCACAAATAAAGAGGAGAAGGAGGGAAGGCAGTCGCGGCTCGAAGCCAGCAATTGTGGCAAACGGATAAAAAGAAGGGAAAGCGGGAGCTGGATGAGCTCTCCTCGTGAGAAGAAACATTTTGAGGAGGAGAGGGAGCCCGACGATAAGGCAGTGGCTTTGGTCCAAAGAGAGGGGCTGGAATTGCTGGCTGTAAGGAAGCGAGGCAGACGGTGGGCGATCAGCACCGCTGTGGCTGTGGTTCGGAGGGGGAGTTGGCACTGGGAATTAGGGACAGACCTGTGTTGCTGGAGGGAGAAGAGGCCACTGGCAGCAGCTGGGGGCCCAGCTGGGTGTATCCAAAAGAGCAGTGCCTAAAGATGTCAAGCTCCATGCCTGTCCTCTTGCCCGGATGGTTTCCAGAAGCACCTTAGGGAAGTGACTGGGTTCATGCCCAGGCTGGCGTAGCCCACCAGTCTTTAGTCCACCAGTGTAGCTGTCTTTGAGAGCCGGGAGAAAGCAGGCAAGCTTTCCTGAGGGTCTTGGTGACCTCCCCGGGGCAGGAGAGGGAACCCTGGGGCTTTCTGGGGATGTGTGCATTGGGTGGGAGGTGAGGACTCGGTGCTTGCTGAGCCAGGTTAGTAGTCCTGGTGGAAAAAGCAGGATTGCTGAAGTGTCCTTTTAATCTCTACAGTAACATTTATTTCTTTTGCTTCTGTCTCCCCAGGGAGAAACTGGCCTTGGAGGATGAGCTCTGGGGGGTGTGTGGCAGCTTGGAGTGGCTGAGGGATGATCAGGGACAGGGAAGGGTGTGGAAATGGGAGGAAGGAGAGTGGCTGGTCCAGGGTTTTGCCCCTGAGCAGTCAAGTGTCCTGGGACACGTTTTCTAATCAGCAGGGAAGCTTGTTGCTTGCTGAAGGGTACTGAGAGCCTGATTTGTGCACCTGTTAACAGCCAAGAAATTCCTTTTTGTTGTCCATTTGTCCCAGCCCTGCTCAAGCCAGAATAAGGAAAAAGGATAAGATAAGGTAAATCCAACCAGTTCTCTGAGGTGTGTAAGGTGAACAGGGACTGGTTATGGAAGACTTGCATGAAGGAGCAAAAGGAAAAACTGTTTTTCTGCCTTTAAGGTGGAATCAGGAAGGTTTTGCTCTGTTTACTAGTGATTTGGGGCTCTGCCCTGTCCCTGTGGCTGTAGCTGCTGGGATAGTACATGTTCTTCGTCTAATACTGGAATGGTTTAGTTTGGAAGGGACTTTAAAGATAATCTCATTTCACTCCCCCTGCCATGGGCAGGGACACCTTCCACTAGCCCAGGTTGCTCTGAGCCCCATCCAGCCTGGCCCTGGACACTTCCAGGGATGGGGCAGCCCCAGCTTCTCTGGGCAGCCTGTGCCAGGGCCTCCCCACCCTCACAGGGAAGAATTTCTTCCCCCAGCATGGCAGGACAGGCTTATTCTCTGTCTTCTTTCCTTCTTCACCATGTAATTGGTGCAAGAGATTGTCTTCATTTTTGCACAAACAAGGAGACTTTTCCGCTGAGTCTTTCTACAAAATGGGAGCAGAAGTCAGAGAAGAATAAAGCCTGCTGTCTCTCACCTTTACAGCATCCCTTTGTTTTATGCTCTCAGGGGTGCTGTGACTCCTTGTGCTGGGAATCTGATGTTTGCACGATGGCAGAATTACCTTTGCGGGTCTACGAAGCAATGACACACCATGTGGTTTGTGAGTCACCTCAGTGAAGGCACTGCTGGAAATGAGAACTTGTTCTCCCCGGCTTTGCCAGGTTAAACATTAATTTTGTGGCCACGGGATGCCATCCTCCTGGGATGCTGTAGTCCAAGCAAGTGTGTCCTTCCTGCCACATCCCAGCAGGCAGCTCCTGGTTAAGACAGGTGTGTTTGGAGAAGCTGAAAGTTGGAATATGAAGCCAGAATTGGGATGTGTGCTGGTGATGCATGGGGGTGCTGCTCAGACTGATGACAACCCTCTTGGGAGCCCAGACTGAGCAGCTCCTGGGTCTCATGGTCAGCTCTTCTATAAGAACTGTCTGAGAGAGCTGGGGTTGTTCAGCCTGGAGAGGGGAAGGCTCTGGGGAGACATTAGAGCCCTTTCCAGTGCCTAAAGGGGCTACAAGAGAGCTGGAGAGGGGCTTTCAGCAAGAGCCTGGAATGACAGGACAAGGGGAAATGCCTTCAAACTGACAGAGGTTTGTGCAGGTTAGAGATGGTGGGAAGAAACAGGTTGTGAGATACTGGCACAGGTTGCCCGGAGAAGCTGTGGCTGCCCCATCTCTCCCTGGAAGTGATCAAGGCCAGGTTGGATGGGGCTCTGAGCAGCCTGGGATAGTGGAAGGTATCCCTGCCCACGGCAGTGGTACCAAATCATTTTCCAAGTGCCTTCCAACCCATTCCATGACTCTATAATCTTGGGACCACATGTGTTCAGCCTGCCCTGACATGGAGGGGGGTGGTGCTAACTCTTCCCAGGGCAGTGTTCAGGAAACCTGACTGCTTCATGCGTGGCTTCATGTTTTTCCTTCTGTATCTACATCAAATCCTCTTTACATCCCTGGTTTCAAGCCAGCCTGGGTTTCTGATGTCCTACATCAGCAGCAATGCCCTGTTCCCAGCCCCTTCCTGCTGCTGCTGCTGTATTTCAGGTGCTCTGGAGCAAGGAGCTGGGGCTGGCTGCCTTCTGCCAGCCGTGCATCCCAGAATCTGCTCTATTTATTTTTAAAAGCGTTTTCTTTCTCTGTCGCGCAGCAACTTCTAACACATCGTGGCTCGTGCTGGCAGCTCCTGCTCCTCTCTATACCTTGGCAATTCTTCAGCTGCTTTTGGGCTGAGGCAGATGGGGACTGATGCTGAACCCTGATGTCACTTGGGGCCACTTGTCCCCCTTTGAAATGTGCCAGCTCAGGCTGAGTTACCAGGCTTGGCAGCACTGCTTCCCATATTCCCGTTCCTCGGGTGCGGGAGCAGCTGAGGTGTGACGTGCAGAGCCAGCACTGCTGCTGCGTGCTAAATAAAGTGTAAATTCAGGCTTTCCTCGGGGTGGTGGGGCTCTGTCCATGACTAACCCGTGTGCACTGGCTCTCGGATCGCCAAAATTCAGGGAATGGGGGGCTGGGATGTGGAGATGTCGTTCTCCCCCTGCCCACGGATGGGTGAGGGGACAATTTCAAGGACCGTGAGCTGGGGGCTGTTTCCATAGGTGTGCTTTGCATTGTCTTTGGCTGCCTGCTCTGCATTTGGGGGAATGACTGACGGTCAGAAGGGTTGTTGGGCTTTTCCAAGGTGAGCTTCCTTGTTGTGGGAGTGGAGGGAGAAGGGCAGCGTAGCTCCTTAGGGGTGACAGCCTGTGCTCTTGTGCAGGAGCAGAGTTAATTCCTGGAGGGTGGCCTGGAAATTGTCTTAAGAAATCCTGGCTCTGCCCTTCTTTGGAAAGCAAACTCCTAAGGGCGCGTTCCCTGGCTACGTACAGCTTAAAGCGCTGCTGGGTTCTGGATGCTGCTGTTGCACAAATCACTCTTGCTTTTCCATCCTGGATTATTTCTGTTGCCAAGCCTGGTCCGTGCTGTTCGCAGAGCCATTCCCACTGGAGCAATACCTCTCCCCTTGGCCCTGCTGGATGGAAGAGCTGGAAGGGGAACGCTGAGCTGTGCCAGGCACTGTCCCACGTCCCCCATCCCTGCCCACGGCTGATGGAACACACCCCCTCAGGTCTGTCTGTCTCTCTGCATTTCCTCTGCCTTCCTGGGGATCTGGGACACTAGTGTGGGGCTGGAATTTGGGGGTGGCAGGTTGTAGACGTGACGGATGTGTGATGAGGGGCGCCTTGCCTTGAGCTGCAGAGGCACCTGCCTGCCCTGCAGCGAGGGATGCAGGAAGAGGTGATGAGGCGAGACTGTCACAAAGGTGCTGCTGGAAGAGATTTGGGCGTTGGGTTGTTTGTCAGGACGGGTATTCCCGATCACCGTGACACCTTGCTGTCCGTGCCTGGCGCTGCCCCTGTGTCAGGCCAGATAGAGCCCTGTCTCCCAGTGCCACCCCAGCAGTGCCATGCCTGCCCACGCACTGGAAGTGTCCCCAGGGCTGGGGCTCACTGCCTGCAGCCAGCCCTGGAGACCGGGGTCCCACTCCCCCTGGTAGTCTCTGTCTCTCCCAGCTCTCTGTGATGGAAGTGGAGGGCTGATTCCTTTGATGCGCATTTATTTATATAAATAATAGTGGGATTGTTTAACAGTTGCTCTGAGAGGAGAGGTGAGATCATTTCATGTTTTGGTATTCCTAAAGCTGATCCCCCTGGGAGTGCTGCTCCGAAAGAGGGGTCTTGTATCCAGGGCTGTGCTACCTCACTGCTGGCACAGGTGAGCCCTTACACCCACTGAGGTCTCACTGGCCTTGGAGATGCCTGTTTGTTGGGATGGGGCCTGAGCAACAGCCTGGCTCCATCTGGACTCAGTGCAGCTTTTCCCGGGAAGCAATGCCGAGCCCTGAAGAGTGGGCTCTGCTGCTGGAACATCACTCTAGCTGTGAAAACCCAAGCATGGCAGAACAAAAGCTGTTTCCCAGACAAAAGGTTGCCTGATGTCTGGTGCCAGAGCATCTCCCAGCCTGAAGCAGCCCCTGGGTATTCTAAGCCTTGCTCTTTTCTCCATCTGAGCTTTGTAGGTGTTCCAGGGGTCTTTGTTGTGTTGTTTTGGAGCTGTGAAGGCCTAAAAAATACCTCGTTTTAGATAATGAATGGGTGATGAATATTCTTTAAGAAATGAGCCAAGTGGCCTGTCTCTGATTTCACCATGTCCCTCTGCCCTGAACACGCTGGTGCGTGGGGTGCTGCCTTCCCTGGCTCTCCTGTGTGACAGGTGAGACGTTTGACCTGGTCCTCTCACCTGCATGTTTTGCTGAATGTAGGACTAAGTCTTTGCCTGTAAATGTCTCCTTTCTTCCCCACCTTGCTTAAGTGTCTCTCAGTTCCTGGCATCGTACAAAGCTCCCGAGCACGGGATGCAGCCCCGGCTCTCGTGGGTACCAGGGATGCTGGGATCTGTCCTTCCCAGCAGAGCTGCTGCAGATCTGCCAGTGGTGGGGGCTGTGAGGTGGGGTGGGGGGGAGGTTTGATGCGGCAAACTTTTCCTCGGTATCAAATGGTTGGACTAAAAATAACACCCTCTCCAGCTGGCTCCTGCAGCCGCTGCACTGCACAGACCTGGCCAGGCAGGCTGCAGGACCCGAGCAGGGCTCACCCACCACGCCATCCATGCCACTGTGAGGGGAAGTGCACGTGGCAGGAGAGGAAAAGGCCACGAGGATGAATCAGCCGCTCTCGCAGCCCATCTGTCTCTGTTTGGAAGGGCCCCACGCTGAAATTCTTCCGAGCTCTCCGAGCTGTAGTGCTCTCCTTATCCACTCTGCGTGAGCTCTCCTCCTCCCCCTGAGCAAGGGCTAATAATTAGCAGCTCAGGGCAAGCGTGGCTGAGCACAGAGAGGCAGATGGCATTTGATCATCTTGAAAATCAAGTGGCTCCCGTGGCCTGGGAGAAGCAGGTTAGTGAGTCGGAGGGAAAGGGGCAGCAGGGGATGGATTTGGAGCATCCCTGTGCCCCAGGAAGGATGGAACTAGGCCAAGATATCAAAAGCATCTGAGTTCTCAGGGAGAACAGCCAAGTTTCGGAATGAGACATGTCCTGTGGGCTGGGGAAGCAGAAAACCTCTGCCTGGCTTGGGGTGTCCCCAGGATGCTTGGAGACAGCATCCTAGATGCTCTCATATATATAAAATGTATATGATATTGCCTATATATATATAAAATATAAACCTATATATTTAACAGCTTCTTGCTCTGGTGCTGCTGTCAAAATCATCCTCCAAATCCCCAGGGAAGGCTGCTGGGGTGCTGGACCATGGCTGGGAGGACTCCAGCAGTTTTGTTGCTGGTTGAATATACCATAGCTGGGTTTTGTCCATTACTCCCTCTCCATGGAGGGATCTCTGCCTCCCTGCTTGCCCGGGGCTCATGGCAGCGCTGGTGCTGGACCCTTGTGCTGCCTGGGGAAGATCAGCCCCCATGGACCAGCATGGCATTGAGCCTTTCTGCTTTAACTCCAGGGGTTTTGGTGAAGTTTACTCAGATAATGGAACCAAAGAGCTCACTCAGTGCCTTAAGTGCTGAGTGTAGTTATTATGGTAATACGTAGTTACTTGGCTAAAGACGTGATTGCTGCCATTGTAACACAAACACACACGCAGAGAAAACCCCTAAAAGGAGTTTCCTCTTTGTAGGTCAGTGAAGCTGCTGGGAACCCACTTCTCACTGCAGCTCTTGATTAGTTAATCAGCTGCTGGAGGAAAAAAAAAACAACGAAGTATGTTGTGAGATTCCAGGGTCTCCTGCCTGCTGGGGCTGCATTCCTTGGCTGTGGCACACGGTTGGGGTTGGGATAGTGGGGCTGGATCTCTTGGCAGCGTGTAGCACCTCTTGAGGATGCTGCAGAGAGGATCTGTTTGGTTGTTTTTCTTCCATCACATGTGCTCTGGTGCTTGAAAAGGCTCTTCTCAGTCATTCGTGGGGTGGGATGCTGCCTTGTTGTCCTGTTTCAGCCCACACTGATGTACAGACTAAGAGGCCGGAGCTGCTCACTATTCTGTCGCTGTTTGGCCATGGATGGATGCTGGGTGCACCATCAGGTGGGCTGAGCTCCAGCTCTGTCAGCACAGCTGGGTGATCCGTGTCCTCACATGTGCCCTGGGCTGAGCTGGGAGTGTCATGCTGCTCCCAGCAACTGTGCAGGTGAGAAAGCACAAGTTGCCCATGTGTTTGCAGCTGAATATCCCCTCTCTAAGGCAGTTTGGCCGCTCTCAGCGCCCCGTGGCCACGGTTTTATCTGGATGATTTCTCCGCAGCGGGAGCAAACAGTAAATTTCCTGACTTTTATTACTTCGAGACTGAAGTTTGGGAGATAAGAGCCTCTAGAGGCTTAATTTTCAGGTGTTGAAAGCCTGCTATGTGTCACAGCACAGCGGTTCCTCAGCTCTCCTGTATCAAAACCAGACAAATGTACCGTTGCTGGGCAGTCATGCCCCCTCCTCCTGTGGAGGCTGGGGGGGCAGGAGCTGCCTGGAGTCCTGTGCAGGTCTGTCCCGTGCTCTTACTGCATCCTAGTCATGCAACCAGGGATATGGACAGCAAGTATCAGCTGGGGTCACCTGTGGGAAACCACATGTGGGGCTAGAGGGGGGTCATACAGGTGGATATGCTATTTTCCTTTACTTTTTAAACTAGTAATTGTCATTAATGGAGCTGTGAAGCCGTGTTCTGTCCAGCTGTTACCAGGGAGCTGTGTGGCAACGCCGGTTTATTCCCAGGAAAAGACTGATTTGCAGCTGGAAGGGCTCAGAGGCACCAATACCTGAAGGGAGCCTATGAGAAAGATGAATACAGTCTATTTATAGAGGCATGGAGTGACAGGACAAAGGGGGGAATGGCTTCAAACTGAAAAGAGAGGAGGTTTACATTAGTTGGTGGGAAAGAATTCTTCCCTTCTTGTGAGGGTGGTGAGGCAGTGGCATGTCTTGCTGAGAGAAACTGTGTCTGCCTCACCCCTGGAAGTGTTCAAGGCCAGGTTAGATGGAGCTCTGAACAACCTGGTCTAGTGGAAGGAATCCACAGCAGGGGGTTTGAAATGAGATGATCTTCAAGATCTTTTGCAACCCAGGCCATTCTATGATATGCACTCAAGCTCCATGCTATTAAGCAAACCCAGCATGGAAGTTGGGCTGTCTCCGTGGTCCCAGTCCTGTCCACGGTCCGTTTCCAGCACGTACCGAGTTGTTTCCCACTGACAGTGGCAGGGCTGGCATTTAAACAGCAGAACCCAAATTGCGTGAGCGAATGTGGTGGTTTCCCCCTGCCCCCCAATTCAGATTCAGTGTGAAAATAACATGTGGTTTTTTTTTGTAAGGAGGGGACCAGAGGCCAGAAGACGGGCAGATGCCCCCCGGTGCCAGGTGCTCGGTACCCCGTGAGCACCCTCGTTAGCGCGCAGCCTCGTCAGCTTCCCCCAGCAAAATGTTCTGGCATCCTCCCTTCTCTCCTTGTCACTTCTCCAGGGGGAACGTGGCTTGTTCTGCTGGCAGCGTGAGCCCTGTTTGCTGAGGCGCAGGCAAAGCTAATTATTTCTATTTATTTCCTCAAACTTTCGCAGTGTTTCGTTTGAGGTCTCTGCTTGAGTTTTCCTGTTTATCTGCAAGCCTGGGAGTCCTCAGTGTCCCTGGGAGCAGCAAGCCTGGTGTGGGAAGTACACTGGTAGGCATCAGGAGAGCCAGTCTCCCCTGTGGATGCTGGACCTGCCCTCGGGTTGTGTCCTCGTTTGCTCTTGGCTAATTGTCCTCAGGGCTCTGCTGCAGCCACAGCGTGGCTGAAACCTGGAGCGTTCCTGCTTGGTGTGCCTGAACGCTTCCTGTCCTTGCCAAGGAAATGTTTAGGAAAAGGAACAGGGCCGCAGAATGGTTCTTTGTTAAAAAAAAAAAAAAAAAGAAAGTAAAACCAAAACAATGCTAACCAAACAAAAAATAACAAAAGAAAAATCTCACCAGCTACAGGGAAAAAAAATAAATAAATAAACAAAACCACCCAAAACAGAAATACAAAAGAAAAAAGCCCGAAGTAAACCTTGAGTAGCTGAACGAGGAGTTAAACTTCAGCAGGGGAGGGTTGGAAACGAGCAGAGGGAGATGAAAAGGAAAAGCAGAAAGTTGGGGAAAATGAGATCTTATAAAGGTGTCCAGAACTGACTTGAACAAGTAATTAATGCTCCTAAAAAAAGTCGCATGGGTAAGCAAAGTAGTGGAGTGAAGGATCTGTTTATAGCTTTCAGTGGGAGCAGCCAACTCATCTTATCAATGTGCTAATTAATTTGCTGAGGCTCTTGCTGGCAGTTGCCTTTTTCGTTCTGGAGAGCTTGCCAAGGGCTGAGTATCCCTTGGGCTGGGCAGGTTTAAATTTGGAGGTGATTTTAGATACCTTCTATTTACAGTGCATCACCACAGACCCGAAGGAGACAGGATGCCCCCCTGGGCTGTCCATCCCTTCCCTTGCATCACAGGGATGTCTGGCTTATTTTGACTAGGACGGAGGGCCATGCTCTATGTTGTCCCCTCAGTTACTGTCGATTTTTTTTCCCCCTGTATTTAATTTTTTTCTCCTGGTGTGGTGTTTCCCAGCCTTTATCGCAACCTCTGTTTTCACCTCCCTGTTTGTTCTGGAGGAGGGGTTAAAACGATGATGTGCTCAGTTTGCTGCATTATTGGGGGATTTAAATCCTCCTTTTCCTTGCTGGGTTATTTTCTCCTGTATCAGGGATGTAGTTAAGAAGAGGGCAACAGGCTCAGCTCCCTTGTCCCTTCTTTCACTCCCACCAAGTGCAAACCCTGGGAGAGGAATTTCAGGGACTGATGGAGCAAAGCCTTTCCTGGAGCCATTCCAATGTGAGGATACAGTGTTTCACCACGACAAGGCTTTGGGTATACTCTGACACAAGCATCTCCTGTCTACAGGGCATCATCTACTTTGCTTAGGAAAGGAGAACTGCTTGGCAAGGTGTTCCTGACAGTGTTCCTGTGCCTTTTGCTCCCGTGTGTAGCTCCTGACTCAAAGTCACATTGATATGTCCACATTCAGCTTCGTGAAGTGCCGCCTGTCCCTGCCTGTCTGTCATCCCACGAACGTGAGGCTGGAGTGAGATACGGATGCTCCAGTCAGGGATGTCCCACAGGGAAAACCCAACGAAAGGGAAGGAGCGCAGGGGCGATCTGACCTGGGCGTCCCAAGGCTCCTCCCATGTGGCTGTGCTGTGGTCCAGCTATGGGAAGCTCTGCTGGAGGGCTGGCTGCAGGGTCAGAGAGCTGCAGGTTCAAGAGGTGCAGGGGTGCCCCATTTGGGAGAGATGAGGAGAGCACCAAGGCAGGCAGTGGTACCCCTTGCCCTGACCTTGGGGGTCCAGCGATGTGTGCGCTGTGCCTGGCTGGAGACGGTCTAACCCAACAAACCCAAGAGAAACAGGAATTTTGGCTGACACGGGGGGGAAGGGAGGGAATTGTGGTGCAAACTGAGCAAACCCTTTAGCCTCCTTTCTCTGTCTTGTTCCCCTCCAGAGTGATGAGCCACAACAGCGCCCAAGATGCTGGGATTCGGCACGTGCTCCATGGGCGCGCCGGGCAGGGGGGCTGAGCTGGACGGCGCTTCCCCACGCTACGTCCTGGCCCTGCCCGAGGAGGAGACGTGGCGCAAGCACCGGCTGGGCTTGATGCAAACCACCCAGTCCTGCAACCTGCTGGAGCCCGAGGGCCTGGCCGAGGCCCTGGTCTCGAGGGCCGCCAGCTTCGACGCCCTCTACGAGCCCCGCTCCCGGGATGCCGACGCGGACACCGGCAGCGCCCTCGACCTGGGGCTGGGCCAGTACGTGCCCGTGAGCCCGGATGTCATCAAGCGCCGGCGGGGCGGGCTGATCGAGCAGAGGGACATCATCAAGGCGCACGAGGCGCACAAGATGCAGAGCACGCCACAGGCGCGGAGGAAGGAGTGGGAGTAAGTACCGGAGAGCCCCCACCAGCCCAGGTGGGCAGCCGGGGTGGGGGGGAGTGGGAGCGTTCCCTCTCTGATTTGGGGCTGGTGGGAGAGTCTGGGGAGTGTCATGTCGGTGGCATCGTCCCTGCGGTGCAGCTGCTGCCCACTGTGCTCCAGCTCCTGTTGCTCCTGAGCTGGGCTGCTCAGCTCCAAGCTGGAGGGTGGCATTCCATGGAAACGGTGCACTTTGGGTGGGGGGTTTCCTAAGTTGTGAGGTGGTTTGTGGGACATAGACAAAACTTGGAAGATCTCAAGATAGTTTTCCTTGGATGCAGAGTGAGTTTTGGGTGTGTTTGGGGTCATTGCCTGCTGCTTTTGCTGTGGCTTGAGCCCTGCTGCGAGGGGATTGTATTAGATGTGTCGCTTGGGGACACGGTTTAGTGGGACTTGGTAGTGCTGGATTAATGGTTGCGTTGATGATCTTAGATGTCTTTTCCAACCCAAATGATTCTATGGCTTGTATTTAGCTCCAAAAAGTGTTCAAGTCTGAGTCAGAGCAAGTTGAAGACATTAACAAACTTGAGAAAACTGAAGAGAAGTGCTTGGCAGAGCTAGAACCCACTGATTTTACTTACTGTTTTCCTTTAATTAACTTATTCCCATAGTTTGCCTTGGTGCTGTGAGAAAACCCTGGCTCTAAGTCATGGATTAGTCTCCCCCACCTGGCACTCACTGTGTGACCAAGGCCACAGCCATGTGCTTCAGTCCTGCATTTGAATTACAAGCTTTCCCTTCCCTGTGTCTGCTCAGCAGAATTGGTTGGGATAAGCTGTTGCAGCACATCCTGCTCCAATATCACTGGTCTGGAGCAGCTCCCCCTGCCCTTAGGCACTTCATTTGGGGAGTAATGTTTAATAAAACACCCGAAGGAGTTGGGAGCTCCTGTATTAATCAGACGTGGCACGTTGCTTTGGCGAGATCCAGGTCAGCGTGAAGCTGGTGAGGTTTCTTTGGGATGGCTTCCACGCTAAAACAGCTTGTGATAACACTGAGGCTGCTCCTGCTTTTTTTAAATTTTTTTTTTGGAGAGCAGCCCATCGCTGAGGCAGGCTCTCCCTGGCCCTTTTCAGCTCCGTGCTCGTCCCTGCGTGCCCAGGGAACCTCCTGGCCGGTGACTCAGGCAGCCCCGCACAGGGAAAATAAATTGACATATGGGCTCGGCAAGCGCTCGCTGCCTTGTTATCTTTTGCAACCCACCGGGGGATGCCAGATGAATAAATCATGGCCGGGCAGGAAGCAGAGGGATGGCCTCGTTAATTGTCGGCTGGTGGAGCGAGTCCCTAGAACGGCTGCTCGCTAATTAACTGCCTGGATCCTACAGCTCTCTTTGGTGGCAGGGAGATGAACCCGGAGCCCTTCCCGCTCACGCTGAGCGGGATGTGCCCCTTTGGCCGCCCTCAGTTGCTCCATCCAGCAGTAACTGAAACACAAAGCCTAATATTTCTGTCTTAAACAGATTGGGAATACATGGGTGGCCACGCTGGCTGCTGCTGTCCCGATGTGGTTAATAGGATGGTTTCCCCAGGCTGGTAGGATCCAAACTTGACGTTTCCCAGCTCCTGGATGCTTGGGTTTGTCATCTCATCCCACTTCATGATGGTTTTGTGGGAAGCCTCTGGTGTGTGGGGTGGACACTGGGCTCTGGCACTGATGGCAGCTCTTGGGCTTTGCAGACCTCGTGTGCCACTGAGGACCTGAGGGCCCCACTGCCTGTCTCTGCCAGGTCCCTTTCTGGGAAGTTGGTGAGCACCAGGGAGCTTGATCTGTTCCTTTCCCAGACTTAGGTGCCCTGATACCCCATCAGCCTGCAAAAACTGCACGCCAGAGGCTCCTGCTTTGACATCAGACTCATAAATGTCAGGAGGAGGACCTCTGATAAGGGCATGGAGCGATAGAACAAGGGAGAATGGCTTTAAACTGAAAGTGAGTGGGTTTAAGAAAAATTCTTCCCTGTGAGGGTGGTTGAGGCTCTGGCACAGGTTGCACAGAGAAGCTGTGGCTGTCCTATCCCTGGAAGTGTTCAAGGCCAGGTTGGACAGGGCTTGGAACAACCTGGGCTAGTGGAAGGTATCCCTGCCCATGGCAGGGGTTGGCACTGGATGATCTCTAAGGTCCCTACCAAACC
>JAWMRA010000005.1:29669989-29680496 GCA_035584735.1 Pseudotriccus pelzelni | reverse complement strand
GAAGTGTCCAAGGCCAGGTTGGACAGAGCTTGGAGCAACCTGGGCTAGTGGAAGGTGTCCCTGCCCATGGCAGGGAGCTGGACTTAGATGGTGTTTATGGTCCCTTCCAACCCAAACCACTCTTTCTAGGATAAACCAGAGATGTTTTCCCCTAAAGCTTTGCCAGAGCCCAGACTGGTGTGCAGAGCTAGTAACCCTAGCACCATGGATGCTCTCTGGGAATAGATGGATAGCATGTGGGGGAGAAAAAGCAAATTAATTTCCTTATGTGTAATTTCATCAGTAGTAATGCAATTTCCTTGTGATTTAATTTTCAGAAGGGTCCATCTCACATGCCTTGAATCGCCTCTCGCCTGGGCGGTCTGGCTCTGGTGAGCAGTGAGGGGGGTGTCTTCCCACAGCTCCAACATGGCAGTAGACATGAAGCAGAATGTGAGGAATGTGCAGAATGGCTGGATATTTGCAGGAGGGCCTCCCTCGTACTCCTGTTTGCCAGCTCTGGCTGAGTGGTCTGCAGTGTGGTGGGCACAGGGAGAGAGGGCAGCCTGTGCCTCTCTTCTGCTGCACGAGCCCTCGGCTCCCCTGGATTAGCTCTCTGCCTTTGCAGGTGTGGCATTCCTGATGTGCAGGCAGATGTTGGCGTTTAGCTGCTCTTGATCTGGGTCGCAGTGAGGGAAGAGGAGCAAAGGCTTTTTTAGTACTAGCATTGGCAGGTCCAACCCTTTCCAAGCCTCCACCTCTGCTGCCTTTTCCCAGTGAAACAATTCCATAAGTGGAATAAGAATAGGAAGGATAAAATTCTCTTTTTTTAAATTATTTTTTTCCGTGGGTAAGCTGAGGAAGAGAACAGCAAACACTGTCTGAGTGCCTGTGGAACAGTGGCTCTGGGGGAGGCTTAGCTTTATGGTCAGAGGTGCACGTACCACCCCGCCTTGTTCTTGTCTGAGGGATTTAAGCCTAAGGCAAACGCTAAACCCCGTTTTCCATAGTCCCACCTTGATGCCCTGCCCTCCATCCCTCTGATTAGGTGCTGGGATGGAGGTATGTGGAGAAATCTGCTGTGGTCCAAGGCTGGGTGGGCTGCTGCACGGGGTGGTCGTGGCTGAATCGCTGCTGTCTTTGCTCAGTGTGTCTTGGCAGCGTCGTTTGGGTAACGTTTAGCTCAGAGGCAGCTCAAAAGAGAAGAGAGAAGCTCCTCGTCAAAACAAGCAAACGGGGAACCTCCTGTGGCTTCTCCAGGCTGAGCAGCTGCTTCCTTAGCTGATGGTAAGGACAGGCAGAGCCACACTGGGGACATCCCAGGGAAGCTTCAAGCTGAACTGGAAGCAGACGGGACCCAAACCTGCTTTGCGTGGCCGTGAACCACGTGTGCATGGGAATTTGTTAGGCTTTGCTGGTGATATTTGGGGAATGCAAGCTGTGCTCTCCTTTTGGTATGATACCTGCAACAAGGATGCATGGAAAAGCCTGATTCCCAGGTGCTGGGCAGGGAGCACGGGAGCAGAGGAGACCGGAGGGAAAGCAGCAGGATGGTGGTACAGTGTGAAGGTGGGATGCAGTAATTCAGCACTGGAGTTACCTGAGTGATGAGTGGCAGGTTTCAGTGTCCCAGGGAAGCGATGCGCCCCCGCCCACAGCTTAGGACAGTGATCCTAAAGAATAGGGTAATTAGAAGTGATCTCCTGTCTTGTAGCATCTTGGAGTTAGTGCCTCTGATGCTACGAGTCTGGTTCATGGAGCTGCAGGACGGGAGAACTTCCTGTTGCTCCCTGGCATCCGTACCTGCAGCGCAGACCGCGGGGAGCCTTTTGGGCTGGAGCGTGTTGTTACTGCGGCTCTGCCTTTGCGCCGCTTTATGGGAAGCAGGGAGAGAACAGAACAAGCTGAAAAACGCACAGGGTGTTGCTAACAGATCTCAGTGGCTTTTTATGACTTGGCAGCCTCTGTCTGGTTATGTGCACGCTCTGCATCCCAGATTACAAATGAAGCTGGCTTTTTTTTTTTTTTTAAATCCTTTTTTTTTTTTTTTTTTACTGGTGCTGAATGAGACAAAGGGCCCCCTTGGTGTGTGTTGCTGGCAGCTCAATCGATGCTTCCCAGCATATTCCCCAGCACCATCTGGGTTTAACTGGCTGCAGTGGTGGGGAGAGGGCAGGAGTGTGCATGGGGTGGCACTGCCTCTTGTCTGGGAAATGCCCCTGGGGGCTGGGGCTGTTTTGGCAGCTGTTTCAGCACTCGCTACCCTGTCCCTCCTCAGCTCTGCAGGGAAGGGACAAGCCCCCCGGTGGCTCTGAGTCGCTGTCACTGATGCTGGTAGCTCTGTGGCACATTTTTGGGAGAGACGTTTGATGTAGTGGGTGTAGCAGCCCTGCTGCCACCCGAACGGGCTGCGGGGGCAAGGGGCTGGAGGAGGGCACTGGCTCTTGGCTGCAGCACTAATGTTGGGAGGGATCTGTGAAACAGCAGCCCTTGTTCCTCTGTGTGTGCTGCTGGGGGAAGGGAGAAGGTGTCCCAGCATCCCACCCAGGTCTCAGCTCTGACACCAGTGTCCAGTGCCTGTCACCCCTCCTCAGGTCTCCCTCTTGACCTTGCCCTGGGGGGGTGGGTACGTGGCTTTCTTCCTCCAGCACTTTTGCAGTGTCAGTAACTGTCAGAGGCAGTCCTTAGCCAGGGGGTCTTGTTCAGTTTTCTGCTGCCATCTGTCCAGGAGCTTGGGAGGGCTGGGCAGAAATGTTGGGACAGCTCAGGAGCTGTGGGGGCTCTGCAGGTGAAAACCCTGAGATGTTGGTGGCAGGTGATCCTGGGGTTATGTGCCTGGGAGCGTCCTTCATGTAGATATACCCATGGCTCCTGTGCAAGTCCTCTGCAACCCAGGGCAAAGCAATTAACTTCTCTGAGAGCCTAATGAGCGCCTTGATTAAGGTGATTCTCCCTGCTTATGTTTCACCGTGCCTGAGGAGTAATAAAGGTGGTAGAAAGGACTACAGATGTGCTAAACCTGGGAATGGGGACACTGAAATATGGCTTTTGTCATGGTAACTTGGCCTTGAGCAGCAGGAAGCATCTCTCTAAGAAGTATCTGACCTGGACTTCCCTGCTTCCCTTTAGTGCAGACCAAGGTTTGGATCCTTGGGGAGGAGTTCCTTTTCTGACCTGGGATGAACCCGAGTTCCACTGAATATCCTGGCAACAGCACGGAAATAGCAGCATCTTTCACTGAACTGCCTCAAAGTCTGGGTTTCTGGCACACCCTGGAGGAATTCCCTCTCTGAATTAATTCAGGTGACTGCAAAGCCTCCCAAGGGCTGCCGGGGGGGGGTGGGCACTTTAGGGGCAGTCCCAGCCTTCCTGCACAGCAGAGCCCACTCTTCCAGGCAGCTGGGCTCCTTAGGAGCTGGCTGCCGAACGTGGAAGACAAGGTGGTTCCCGGCAGATGACTCTGCTCAGGAGCTGCTGCCTCATGTTTTGCCACACAAAACATCCTGGCAGTTCCTACTTCCCTCACTGGAATCTCAGCTGCAGGTGTTGGGAAGCTTTATTAGCACACCTTGGGGCAGCCATACTGTGGCTGGTCGTGTTTCTCAGGAACAAGCCTTTGGAGGGAGCTTCCCCCTCGGCCTGGCCGTGACTCAGAAATGCTGAATTTCTGGCAGGCAGGGCCACCTAGAGCAGACTGCCCAGGATTGTGTCCCTGCAGGTTTTGTGTATCTCCAAGGGTGGAGACTTCATAGCCTCTCTGGGCAGCTTGTCCCAAACGCTTAGTTCCCCTCAAAGTGAAAAAGCTTATTCTTATGTATAAGCAGAATCTGGTTTATTGCTGTTTGTGCCCGTTGCCTCTTGTCCAGTCACTGGGTGCCACAGAGAGGAGCCTGGCTCTGCACAAAATACCTGACAGTGCAAGAAAAAGGCATTGATCAGATCTGTTTTGAGCCTCTTCCAGCCAGGTTGAGCAGTCCCAGTTCTCCTGGCTTCTCTCCCTTAGTCACCTTTGCTGGGTTTGCTCCAGTGTCTCCTGTCCTGGGGGAACAGCACTCTGGATGTACCTCACCAGGGCTGCACAAAGGGGATGGGTCACCTCCTGAACCCTCTGGCTTTCCCTAACACAACCCTGGAGGCTGTTGGCCCCCTTTTTGGAAGAGCATATGGCTGGCTTGGGGTCAGCTCAGTGTCCACCAGGTCCCTCGGGGCTGTCCCTGCCGAGCTCCTTCCCAGCCAGGTTGTTCTTCCCCAGATGCAGAGCTTGGTGTTTGCCGTGAAGCTGAACTTCAGGCTCTTCCTCTGCCTGTTTCTCCAGGCTGCTGAAACCCCTCTGGATGGCAGCACAGCCCTCTGCTTTAGCAGTCTCTGGTTTAGAGCATCTGCGACCATCGTTCAGTGCAGCGTGCAGGCGGTGAAACTTCTGATGTTCAGTGCTCATTTGCACCCTCATCCTTTCCCTCCCATGGAATAATTCAGCCTCTTCCCCTCTCCCAGGCAGTCCTGTGTGATCCTGATGAGGGGGCTGTCTGCTGGCTGGGAGCTGTTTGTGGGAGAGGTGTTTTCCAGCCTCTCCGCTGTGTATGGCTGATGTTATTTATTACTCTGTTTCTAAGGTGTAGTGCACCCTGCCCCCCCCCCCCATACTATTTGTATTTCAGGGATGGTGGGGTAATAAGTTATCTCAGGGTGGAATTCAGGGACCTCAGGAGGTATCTAGTCCACTCAGACAATTGTGGGGTTTTTTAACATTTTTTACATTTTTAACAATATTTCAACATTTTGCATTTTAAAACACAGTGGCTGTATAATTGCACATGCCCCAAATGGCATTTTCTTGACTGAGAGGGCGGTGAGGCCCTGGCACAGGTTGCCCAGAGAAGCTGTGGATGGATGTTCTATCCCTGGAAGTGTTCAAGGCCAGATTGGACAGGGCTTGGAGCAACCTGGTCTAGTGACAGGTGGCCCTACCCGTGGCAGGGGGTTGAGATGAGATGATTTTTAACTTTCTTTCCAACACAAATCACTCAGGGATTCTGTAAAAGGCTGGTAAGGTCCTTGAAATGGTACTAAAGCAGCTTTCAAAAGGTGACTCTTGATTTCCTGAAGTGGCTTTTGAAACATTGAGACCTTTCTTCGAAAAACAGAGTAGGGATGCTCTTCTTGTCTCCACTTGCCTTTTTCATGCTCCGTGGGAAAGGCTACTCGGATCCTTCAGCACGGTATTATGCGTGTGTGGGTCATCCAAAACACGTTGTGTTTCTGTTGTTTGGCTGATTTTGGGCTGGTGCTACACTCTCCAGCAAGAATCTTGCTTTTTAACGGGGGAAAACGTGCGGGTGGTTATCCCCAGCTGTGGGGGAGGAGGTCAGTGTGTGGTATTGTCCTTCCCAAAACGCACGGGAACGAGCCGGCATTGTCTCATCTTTCAGGGATGATTCTAACCAGCTGCGTGAGTGTTGTTTGGTGGGATAGCTTTCCTGCAAGCTTGGAGCATGGCAGCGTGGTGGATGATGCCCTAACATGACACATGGCATCTCCATGAGCTCTGATACAAACCACAAGCCCTTTATTTGTCATCACAGAAATTTCACAGGGGTCACTCTTTTCCCCGCTGCAGCTCAGGAAAAGTAAACCAGTATCTGATATGCTGTAGCTCTTTTCTGTGCATTCCCTCGAGTGGAAATAAGCCTAAAAATTCTTCAATGAACTTTTTCCCATTGAGGAATCATGGAAGCCATGTTCTGCTGGGGCTGGGCGAGGGTGTTTGCCATCACAGAGGCTGCTGAGCTGATGAATCCCTGCCGACGCAGCAAGGGGGACGGTTTCTTCGCACCTCCCAGCATTTGAGTAGCTTTCAGAAAGAGGTTTTGCTCTTTGGCCTTTTCTCTTTCACGGTTTGGAAGATGGGAGCAGCATCTCCTTCCTGGCTGCGCTCCAGGGATGGGGCTTCTCTGGCTGTCTTGAGCATCAGCTGCTCAGTGCAAGTTCAGACTTGGTGGAAAAATTGTTTCAACAGCTCCATCTTCTCCTGGCGCTTCTCCTGACAACGTAATTTTGTCAAAGCCACCTTGTTTGCCAGCAGGTTGCTTTGGAGAAATCTGAGATTGTGAGTTTGGCTTTAGTAGGTTGGGGATGGAGTTGGTGGGTTTCTGGTTAGGCTTGCTTTTTGTTTCCAGGGGTATTTACAGCCCAAAGGCAGAAAGGAGGCTCCTCTGTCATCCCACTCGCTGGTACCGTGTGTTTTGCTGTGTTTACCTGACTTGAGCCTTGCAGGGCAGGCAGAGGATCAGAGAAAGCAGGGGACGGTCCTCAGGCGTGGACCTGCCTCTTGTGGGGGCGAAGAGGAGATCTAAGGGAGAAGAAAACCTGCTGGCTTTGACAGGAGCTAACACTGCTGCGCCAGAGGGGTCACGAGGATGCTGAAGGAGAAAGAGAGGGATTTCTTCTGCTTTGGGTAGTGTAGCAGTTGAAAAAATGCTTTTCAAAATCTCTCTCCAAGCTTTTGATGGGCTAGAAATAAGTTTTCTCTTTTTTTCTGGCTTTTTATGGATTGCCCTGGGGATGTTTTTTTCTGATCTTGTTCCCACACACACCAAGTTTGGCAGCTTGGTGTGGGACTTTTGTGGGTCTTGGGTAGCAAGAAGAGGAATGTCCTGCTGGGGCTGGGCTCGAGCTCTTTCCCTTCCTCCTTTCTGTGGTCTCCCTTTATCCATTCTGTCCAGTCTTGGTCTTTTGGACAGGGTAATTTTCAAATATTAATATTCCCCATTGAATCCTCTCAAGTGGGCCCCTCTAGAAATGCATTGCCCAAAACCGGACGCATCTGAGATGGAGGAGGATGGAGAGGTGTGATCTCACCTCCTGCCAGCTTGGTTAGTATGAGGCTGGGATGCTCCACAGCTTTTTGGCTGAGGGGAGAGGTTGTGTAGAGGGATTTGGGGGTTGGAAGTGGGGATGGAAATTTACTTTAACCTGACGGAAGAGCAGGAGAAGGCGGATAGCTGTTCTGAGAGGTGGGATTGCTGCATGCCTGCCCAAAGCAGCCAGGATGCAACTGGAAATGCTAATTAGAGCCCAACTCTCAAGGCTAAATAAAGCAGCAGGGCACTCCAGGCAATTTATTAATGGGTGATTATTTCAGGGCTCTTCAGCTGAGCCATAAAGCCTCCTGGCCTAAGGCACAGTTAGACCAAGGAGGGCTGTGTCACCAGGAACACTTGAGTGGGGTGTTTAGGTGGGAAATGGGAGAGCAGGCAGTGACAGAATCCTTCCCTGCTGTGTGGCATCACTGCTGCCAGAACTAGGGCAAAGTAATGGTGTCCCTCATCTGTGGTGGTTCAGGGGTGATGCGGTCTCACCTGCCTCTGCTTGAGGTGTCAGCACCCCCTTGTGCTTGCTCGGGTGGCGTGTGCACCCACAAATGGGGCTGTTGGTGTGGGGTTTGGTGTTTTTTTTGGGGGGTACAAAGCCCTGAGCGTCCTGTGGGAGGTGGGTTGAGTGCAGGCACTGAGCTTCACAGTGGCAGAGCTGAGACCAAGCACCAAAACGAGCTCTTGTGAGTTTTGTGGTGCTGGATGCACATCCCTAAAGTGTCCCCATAAATGCCTGGGTTTCTTGGCTGTCCTTAAAGCCTCTCTCAGCTCTGCCAGACTGACATCATTTCAAGGCCAGGTTGGACGAGGCTCTGAACACCCTGATCAAGTTGAAGATATCTCTGTACTTGGAAGGGGTTTGGACTAGATGACATTAAAGGTCCCTTCTCACCCAAACTGTTCTATGATTCCATGATTTGGTTGCTGAATCCCCCTTTGATTCAAGATGCACAGTCCTTCTGCTTTGTCAGTAGTGCTGATGTATGAGCTACTCCAGTCCCACAGCAATGCAGCGGGGGAGGACAGCCAACTTGAAGGCTCTGTGGTGTGTTTGGGCACTTTTGGTGGCTTCCAGAGAGGTATGTGAGGAGTTTAACTTGTGGTACATGTGCTCTCAGGGGACTGTGGGTATCGGGCCTCCTGAGCAGGACCTGGTGCTAGGCTGTGGTGCTGGCATCTTGTCATGCTCGCCCTGTGCTGAGGAACACTTGGGGAAGGATAAAAAGCAGTTTGTACAGAGCTCCTGATCCCTGTTCTGACATCCTACCTGGCTTGCAGAGACACCTTTTAATGTGGCTGCCCTTTGCTTGCACAGAAGGATGTCACAACAGATCAGCCACTGGGAAGTATCTGCATGTAGGGGAGGAGGAAAAGGGTGGGGGCTCGCAGGGTTTCCTCCAGCCTCTGCCTGGAGCTCCCTAAAATGCCGTGGCTAATGCGTGCCATCAGTCCTGACATCTTACCCCTAGAGAAGCTGGAGGCTGGTGGGCCCTGCTGGGGTGTGGGTGGGATATTGTGGGTTTGGGAACCATGAGTGGGACCTGGTGGGAGCTACATTCACGTTTATGTGGCATTTTGCTTTAGGTTTGTGCCGTGCTCTGCTTGGCAACTGAGAACTTGCAGGCATTTCAAAAAATGGGGCCAAAGACGCTCCAGGCCGGGTCCTCTTAAGCAATTACTTGCAAAGGGATTAGGAAAAGGGATCTCTGGGGTGGGAATGCAAGGTGTGCTGCAGCTGGGGTCTTGGGGAGGGGCTGCAGGGGGAAGGCTGGGTGAGAGCTGCTCTTTCTGCACCTGCACTGCTTGCAGGAGCTGGTTGCGGGGGAGGTATGATGACCAAAATCTTCCTTTCCAGAAGGTTATTGCCCCATCCCAGCAGAGAGAGCTTTTAAAAGATTGTTTTCCTATTGATTTTAAAGATGCCAAGGCTGGATGTTGGACTCATGGGTGTTGGTAATTAAAAACCAGCAGTGTCTGTGAACAGGGGGGGTGTTTTATGGCAGCCAATTACACTTTCAGCTTCAAGCAGGTTCAGGTTTTCCTGCAGCTGCTGCTGCGTGACTCTTGGTGTGGCTGCTGCAGCCCAGTGACCAGGAGGGGGGTTGCTGGAGTAGCGTCAGTCACTTAAATCTGGAGGTAGAGTTGGTAGCTTGGTGTGAGATCTGCTGGCTTTCATTAGTTCTTCCAGCCATCTGATTACTCTGTGATTGAACTGTGGTGCTGACCCTGCAAAGTCAGCTCTTTGGGTCGGTGTTGGGAGCATGTCCTGGGGGTTGTGGAGGTGATGCCGGGGGGAAGGCATGTCCTGGTGGGATGGGCGGTGCTGTGAGTCAGGTGAGGTTTTTTGGGGGAAAAGGGTGAGCAGATGGCAGAAAGGAAACACCCTGCTTTGGGTGAGGGCTGCCTTGCTGTGGGGCGGTCCAGAGCCTCCCTTGTGCTTGGCCTGAGGCTTTGTTGGCAGGAGAGACACCAACAGGGCTGTTGTGGCCTGTGCCACAGCTGCCAGCATCTGCACAAATGAGCATCAGGCAGACGCTGGAGGGGTGCCCTCCTCTGGACGTGCCGTCCTGGAGCTGCTTGGACCTTCTCCACCCACATCCCTGGGTGAGCTGCACCAGCCTGGGAATTTTGTGCTCAGCTCAGCAGAACCTACCCTTTGCAAATGGGGAGAATGTCCTCTTCCTAGTCCAGCAGGTAATGAATCTGTTCCTGGAAAAAACCCTCGCATTCCTGCACGGTTATAAACATGCTTCTGAGTCACAGCTACTCAGTCCCAATTTGAAATCTGGCCAGAGCACCACTGTAGATGATTCTCACTTGATCCTTTTTTTTTTTTTCCCCTCAGCACAGCCGTATTTCAAAAATAAATTCAAATGAGGATGCCAAAAGCCACTTTCTAAGATGAGTGCAGTCCTTCACAGCTCCTGGGAATATCAGTCATGGAAGGGGGAGCCTCTCCCCCCTTTCTAGACCCTGCCTGGCCTGCTTTAGAATCACAAAATGGTTTGGTGTTGAAGGCACCTTAAAGATGATTTAGCTCCAAACCCTTGCCATGGGCAGGGGCACCTTTCACTAGACCAGATTGCTCCAAGCCCTGTCCAGCCTGGCCTTGGACACTTCCAGGGATGGGGCAGCCACAGCTTCTCTGGGCAATCAGTGCTAGGGCCTCAACACCCTCACAGGGAAGAGTTTTTTGATAATACCTAATCTAACTTTGCCCTCTGTCATTTTGAAGCTGTTCCCCCTTTTCCTATCATTTCAGGCCCTTGTCCGAAGTCCCCCTCCAGCAGTCTTGGAGCCCCTTTATGCAGTGGAAGGTGCTCTAAGGTCTCACTGAAGCCTTCTCTTCTCCAGGCTGAACACCCCCAACTCTCAGTACTTTCAAGGACTTGTCCCTTGCCTGATGCTTCCCCCGAGCAGAGGAGCAGCTTCTGGCTTTCTGAGCAACCCCGGGGATTGGCAGAGGATACTTAAAATGCTATTTCCCAGTTTTTTGGGGTGCCTGTACCCAGCAATGCACAGGTGGGAGACTTCGGGGTGCCTGGGCTGAGCCAGAGGCTGCTCCGGGGGGGGGGGGGGGGGGGTAACTGCGTGGGGGGCTTCGCTTCTGCTTCTGAGCATCCTTCGGGAAGGGGGTGGGTCAGGCGAGGGGAGTC
>JAWMRA010000005.1:29638172-29668504 GCA_035584735.1 Pseudotriccus pelzelni | reverse complement strand
GCGGTTGGGGGATGCAGGAAGGGGACAGCTGCCACTAGATGGCAATGCCGGAGCGGCGGCAGCGGCCCCACCACGGGCGGGGGGTGATGGGGAGGGGGCTCTGGCTCACCCCGGGAAAGGGCAGCCTCGTGTCTCCGGTGATGCCCTGCCCTGCAGGGGTGGGGGCATGGCTGGGAGTAGTTGGGGGGGGGGGGGGAAGCAAGGAGAGGGCTTGGATGGCAGTATCAAAGTGAGAATCATAGAACCGTAGAATCATTCACAGAAACCTGTAAGCTCATTAAGTCCAGCTGTTAACCCAGCACTGACAAGCCCACCACTTAGCTGTGACCCAGGTGCCGTATCTATAGGTCTTACAAATCCCTCCGTGGATGGTGACCCCACCACTTCCCTGGGCAGCCTGTTCCAGGGCTTGACAACCCTTTTGGTGAACACGTTTTTTTTCCCGAATATCCCATCCGAACCTGCCCTGGTGCAACTTGAAGCCGTTTCCTCTTGACCTGCCTGCTTGTTGCCTGAGAGAAGAGACCCACCTGGCTACAGCCTCCTTTCAGGTAGCTGTAGAGAGTGGGGAGGTCCCTGCTGAGCCTCCTTTTCCCCAGCCTGAACACCCCCAGTCCCCTCATCAGCCTTGTGCTCCAGACCGGAGGAGTGTTAGCCCGTCGTCGCAAAACCAAGCGCATCCCAAGCGCCTTCCTGTCCTGGCACTGCCTGTTCCCCTGTCTTCTTGGATTTCCGTCGTTCACAGAAACCCAAAGAGCCCCATATATCTGGCTCTGGATCCCTGTGCCGTGTTGAATCATGCGGGCAGCAGCCACTCTTCTTCCTGACTCACGGATCCCAGTGTGCTGGGTGAGGGTCAAGACGAGAACAGCAATAAACATCCTGGGAAACTGAGCTTGCATCTCTTGGCATAGCCAGAGACTTTTTTTTTTTTTTTTCTTTCCCTTTTGGCTTTCAATCTTTTCTTAAGGAGCTGCTTTCTCATAAATATCCCATCTTTTAGCACTGCCTGAGCAGGAGAGAGGCTCCCATCAGAGTCATCCTGTGCTCTGCTCTCTGCAGCAGCAAATGTGGAGGTAAGGGATTAACCCCGGGTTCAGAGAGTAGCCCACTGCCCTGGCAGAGGTGTCCAGGTAAGGTGTGTATTCCTGCTTTGAGGGGCCAGGAGGAGGAAGGCTGCCCTCTTCCCCCTCAGCCCCTTGCTCTGAGCCAGGCAGGGGATGCAGAGGTGGTGCTGGGTCCATTCTCCTGAGCCTCTGGGTACCACACATTTAGGCTGGGTGGGGTCTTGCAGTGCAGGCTTAGGGGGGTGGGGGAGGGCTTGGGGGCGCCGGGAAGAGCCAAAGTAGGAGCAAAGCAGGAGGATTTGCTCCTGGCAATCAGCCCAGGCTCAGGTTTAACAGTGACTTGCAGGGTTGAAAGGTGGAAAGAGTGGCATCGCTCCTGATGCTGCGTTGGTGGTGGGGAGGAGGAGGAAAACGGGATGAGCCACAAATCATAATTGATTCGTTTAGGGCAGTGTCTTGCCTGAACTGAATCGAAGGGACTGTAATTAGTTGGTAAGTGGTGTGGCCACCTCACTGCCTGCTGCTAGTGGAAGGAAGTCCCAGGGTCAGTCTGGCTGGCTGGTGGCCTGGGAAGTGTTTTGGAGGAAATCTGCCCACCCCTGCTGCACTCTGGTGCATACATAGTGGTGATGTAGCTGGGGACTTGCTGAAACCCCACAAAATGACACCCCATTTTGGTTATAAGGCTAATTGGAGGCCCGGAGTCGATAGGGATGCAGCAGATGGGCATTGTGGTGAGCTGGTGGGCTCTTGGTGCCTGTCTGGGGCAGTGCTCCCACTGTCTGTTTTGCAAACAGTCCTCTGTTTATCTTGCTGAGGAGGACCTGATCCTTCCTCTTCCTCACCCAGTCAGCCCAAGGGCTCCTGGCAATGAGAGCCTGGGACAAAAAGCACACCCTGTGGCCCTTTGGTCACAGTAGTGCCTGCAGGGTGGAGAAGTGCCTGGTGAAGTGCTGCCAGGCAAGGGAGAAGCCCTTGCCCAAATTAGTTAACAATTTATGTTATTAAGGGCTTGATTTTTTTTTTTTTTCCTCTTTTAAATTTAAGTGCCTCAAATGTTTCTGGCTGCCCCACAGCAAGTGTGAGGGATAGGGCAGCAGCCACTGTGATTGCAGAGTGGTTTGGTGGTGGTGTCGTGGGCAAGGGAAGAGCATCTTGGGGACACAGGGTGCCTTGTGACACCAGCTGTGGCTGTGGGTGCTCTGCTTGAGGCAAAGGCAGGCAGCGAGTGCTGAAGGCCCTGGGGAGCTCTTTGACCTCGGGGTTCAGTGGGAGGGGTGGGGGATCCTGTGTGTGAACAGCTCCCAGGGTGTGCGGAGCAGTGAGGCTGTGCCCTGCCAGGTGGGTACGGAGCACTTGGGGACATCCCTGCGGATCTGCGGGTGTACCCTGCGTGGTGCCAGGAGGGCAGGGAGGGTCCCCCAAAGGTAGGTGGGTGGGCAGGCAGTCCCTGCAGCGGGGCACAGCCCAGCCCAGGGGACCCTGGGCATCCCCGGGTGACCTTGGCACATGCAGGGGTGCAGCACCAGCAGTGTCACCAGTGTTCTGCCCATAGTGGGTTGGCTGGGTGGGGAGCAGGGTCGGAGACCCTCCCACCCCCCCCCCTTCCCGCGGCAGCTGCTGCAGGGACACATCCAGCCCGGGCTGTTTACACCTCTCCGATGAGCTGCTGCTGCTTCTGGCCAACATCATGTGTCAAACAGAAAATAGCGAGGTGGGGGGGAGGGATGCGAAGAAGGCTGATCTGTATGCGAGTGAGCAGGAGGGCTCTCCCCGGGCACCCGCTGGCGACGGGGCGTCTCGGGCGGGGAGCCGGGAGCCTCGAAGTGCCCCAGGGATGGAGGGGAGGACAGTGCATGTGGCCGGAGAGATTCTCGGTGCTGGCTGAGATTGGGGTGGGGAGGCTGCAGGCAGGGGAGCCCCCCTTGCCCCCAGTTTAGCCACTCACCTAGGAGCACCCGTGCGCTGGAAAGCCCGCTGCAGCCTGGGCGGGAGGGGTGCTTCTGGCAAGGGTGAGGGCTCCCCCATTGCCTTTGTTCCCTTCAGACCCACCCCTCGACTCTGATACTCCTTTGCGGCAGCTCCCGTGCTTGCCAAAAGAACGCACTGGATGGAGCGAGGGAGCGAGCCGGGCGTGTTGTGCGTGTGTGTGCGCTTGTGTGCGCCTGTGTTGCCACTGACTTCATTAAAGCGAGCTGTCCCCGAGCTGCAGAGGCGCGGCAGCCTTTAATTTCGTAGCCCGGCTCCTGCGGGAAGCCGACGTCGCCTTACGCGCTCCTGCCCTGGCAGCGAAGGGCTCAGCATCCCTGGTACCTGCTTGGGGGCTCTGCCCTCCATCCCTGCCCGCTGCCCCAGGGAGCCAGCAGATGGGTGGTCGGGCTCCCGCAGGATGCTGAAGATGGAGTCGGGAGGAAGGAGTTGGACACTTGGCTCCAACTAAGCCGGACCACGCTGCAACCTGTTCCCCCGGCCTCGGCTGCTGCGCTGGGTGCTGTACCGAATTGTGTCTTCCTTTGCGATGGGGTGGATGAAAGGACTGGGATGCCAGCCCTTTCCCTGCCTGATCTTTGCTTGCCTTGAAGGGCGGGGGGGGCGGGGGGGGGGTTAAAAGGGGCTGGTTTGGGCTTGCAGGCAGAGCGGTGGGAAGGATGTGGCTGGGTTTAACCCCTTGCTTCGTGGTGGAAGGTTCTTAGGGACTGAGCCGCTGCGGCCTCTGGCGAGCGCGAAGGCGGGCTCGCTGCCCTGCCTGCTGCCCGAGTGGCCGTTCTGGGGCGGCTGGAGGCAGCGGGGTGCCCCTCATGCCGTGCTGGAGGCACTGAGCCGGTGCTGTGCCGTGCCTTGCCGCCTCTCCTCCACGCGGGTCCCTGCTCCCCTGGAGGGATGGAGGAGAGACGGAGCTGAGCATCACCCGGAGAGGAGGAGGGGGCTGTGGTTGGGACTGCGCCCCGCAACCCCCTCCCTCTTCTCTCCCACCACCCCCCTGCCGCCTCGGTGCTGCTGCTTTGGCTCACCTGTGTGTTTTCTTCCAGGATGGCTCGCTTTGGGGAGGCAGTGGCTGGCAGGCTGGGCTCTGGAGATGGGGGCTCCGACCAGAACCGGAGCCGGCAAGGAGCTCCTGCCCCTGCAGGAGGGAGCCCGGGAGCCTTCAAGCAAACCAAAGCGCAGAGAGCCCGGACTATGGCTCTGTACAACCCTATCCCCGTCCGGCAGAACTGCTTCACCGTCAACAGATCGCTCTTCCTCTTCGGGGAAGAGAACATAGTCAGGAAATACGCCAAGAAGCTCATTGACTGGCCATATCCTTTCTGCTCCCCCCTGCGAGCCCCCCCTTGCTCCCCGGATTTGCCTCGGTGGCCGCCCAGGACACGTGTGTGTGGCACTAACGGCAGGTAAGGCGTGCGGAGAGGGGTGCCCCGTCCCCCGGGGATGCTCTGCTCGCCCTGTTGCTGCTTCCCCTCCTGTCCTCTGCTCTGTGCCTGGCGGGAGCTGAGCTCTTTCTCCCCGAAGCGAGCCCCCCAGCCCCTCCTCAGGCTTGGATTTGTTAGCCCCTCATGCTGTTGAGGGGGGGGGTGCTCTGATCCCAGTTTAACCCTGCGTGCTTTGGGATGCTCTGTGCGTGTGCCTGCGGAGGAGGGGGTGGCGGTGTCGTGGCCTTTCCTGTGTGCCTTGATGCCTTGCTGGAGGTTTTTTCACCCCACCCCACGTGGAGCCACCCATCCCGTTGGGGACAGCTCCCTGGGAGCCCGTGAATCTCCAGATGCTGCTGGGTGGCGGTTCTGTCCCTCCCGTGTGTGCCCTCTTTGCTGTGGATCACTCCTGGCAGGGACACGGCCATCCTCGCCCTGCAGCCCCTGGCCCCCCACGGCAGCTCTGGGAACTGGCTGCCCACTCCCTGCGGCAGAGGGAAAGATGCTGAAAACCTCTGTCTGTGCCCCGTCGCCCTTTTGGTTCAGAAGCTGGCACGGGGATCTGTGATTTTTATCCCAGGGATCCCCCCCACCTCATAGGGCTGGGTGGCGGGTGCAGATAATCCCCCCTGCTTCCCCGGCTCCTCCATCCTTTCATACACCCCCACACACTTCTCTCTCCTCCCACCCTCCCCTGCGGGTGCCCCTGGGCGCCTTGGCCGGCACCCAGCACCGCAGCACTCAGCCCCTCATCAGCCTGGGCTCAGTGCCCTGCTGCCTCCTGAGACCTCCTCCTGGGCTTTGCCCCCACGGAGGACCTGAGCCTGAAAACTTCCGTGTGGCCGCGCTTTGGCTGTAGGACCCTCCCTGTGCCGTGTTCTGCAGCAGTGATTCCATGCAGCTCTCGCCTCTCCCGCTTTCTCTCCCCGCAACTTGTTGGTTGAGTTACCGGCTCCACCAGCGGGCATGGGAGAGCTTTCCCTGGTGCCAGGCAGCAGTGCCTTGGTTTGGCGCAACAGGTACCTCGGGGAAAGGCCTCTGGTAAGGCACGGGGAGGCAGGACAGTTCACCCAGCCTGCTGAGCGTCACCCGGGAAATGTCCCTTTGCAGCTCCGACATGTCAGGTCAAACCTCTGCAAAGCAGGAACTGGTCCTGGCTGGGGAACTGCAACGTGTCCAGGCTTGAGGGCGTGACCTGGCCGTGCAGGGCCTGCTTAGAGGGGCTGAATTCCCTGTGGCATCCCTAAATCTGCCCCTCCCGGCAGCGCCCACGGGGTGGGTGGCTGCAGGAGCGTTGGTGCGGTGGCGAGGACGGGGATGTGGTGGCTCAGCGTGGAGCTCTGCAGGGCAGCGGCCCGGCCGGCTGACGGCTTTTCCAGAATATGCCAAATTATTCCTGTGCTTCTTCAGTGGGGCGTGGGAGGGCCCTCTCCCCTTCGGCTCTTGTTTAAGGCGAGGAGGAGCTGGGGTGCTGCTGCTGGCCCGGCACTCCCGGCGTGGGTTGGGGTCCCGTGCCGGCGTGATGTCTCATCTCCAGGCAGCCGCTGTCTCCTAGAGACTGGAGCTCCACGACCACGCGATAAAAACTCCCCGGCATTATTCTCTCCTGGAATTTGCAATGCATGAGGGAGATGGGCTCATTTTATTTTTATTTTTTTTTTTTCCAGAAGTAAGTGACATATTCCCGTGTGAGTGCCTGGGAACAGGCATGCTCCAGGCGCAGGAGCTGAGCGTTCCTGCCTGTCCTCCGCCTGGCTGCCATCTCTTTCCAAGAAACTCATCCACCCTGGAGTTCTTCTGCACCACTGGAGTTTTGAGGGCTTGGGAACAGGCAGGGCCTCTTCGTGATGAGTTTTGGTTAGCTTGGCCTGGCAGTTGTAGTTGTAGCCTGGCACAGGCAGCTGGTGCCTTTTGGTAGGGCCAGGAAAACCTCGGCTGCTTGGCCTGCAGCCCGTGGCATTGCTCCTGGATGAGGGTGGTTTGGGGAGGTCAGCGTTGGATCTTGGCCATGGTCAGTGAGAGCTGCAGGCTTTGGGAGGGTGTTGGGCCAGTCCCTGAGCCGTGGGTTGGAGTGGGCACGGCACCGAGGAAAGCCAAGGGGGCTGGAGTGGAGCGCAGGGAGGAGTGAAGGCTCTTCTTCATCCAGCTCCAGTTGACTAGGTAATAGGGCTAAAAATATCTGGTGATTCAGGCCTGGATATCTGCTGGGTAACTGTGTAATTATAACCAGCAGCCTCTGCAGTTTGGCTTCCCAGTGTAAATAGGGATGATGCATGGAGGAGAAGGAGGAGAAACAGAAGCAACTGGGATTGGGATGCAGCTCCATGGGGAGGCAGGTCTTTGCCGACTTCCTTGCTTGGAAGCCCAGTGCGTTCCCTCCACTAGAGCTGCTCTTTTAGCCCGTCCTGTCCAAAACGTGAGACTGCTGCTATTTTGGCTCTGTAGGAACATTTCCTCCTGTTCTTCTTGGGAAACACAGTCTCGTCCTGCCTGCTCTCCTCCTGTTGATGGCCAGGCCTTTCACCCTGATTTCATTTGTTTGGCTGCCTGGAAAGCTGCAATTCAGTTAGCACATGAGATTGGCTGCAGCTCATCTATATCTGCTCCGTTCCTCATCCACCTAATCACATTTGACCTGGATAAGATCCCTCTCCCGCCCCAGAAAGGCCAGATGACATTGTGTGGCTCTGGCTGCATCCCCAAGGACAGCATCTGGCTGCAAGCACACACTGGCCACTCCACCTGTCCCTGGGTTTGTCAGGGCAGAGGGATGTCCATCGGGACCTAGGTCCCTGTGGTGAGGGATTTCTCCTATCTTGGCCCCTTTGAGGACCAGATCTGGTGTTGGGCTGGCCAAGAGCAGCCCGAGGGCGTGTTCCCTGTCCAACAGTCGTGGGGATTTTGTTCCGTGGGGAGCACACCTGCGTGTGCCTGGACTGTTTTGCTCATGATGACTCTCGCTTAGACCTGACGCTGTGTGGGCAGTGCCCCTCGGGGTCCCTGGCAGTGTCACCTGGCCAAGCATCTCCCGTACCTTTGCTTTTCCCCAGCCAAGATTCCGGCAGGTCTCGCTTTCCCGAGGGAAGAGCTGCGCCATGTCGTGCCATCCTTGGGCTGCTCTGTTCCTTGCGCTCCCCAAGAACGTATTTTTTATTATTATTTTTTTTTCCCCCTCCCAGGCTGTTTTCTGTACCCTTCATTCATCGGATTTTAGGGTTTTTTTTATTATTTTTTTTTTTCTGGGGAGGGGCGAGTAGGTGTAATGGCAGGTCCGTCTTTTTGACAGCCGGGGAGAGCGAGGCTGCCTGTCAGATGGTGAATTTAAACAGAGGCAGCTGTTGTCATGGTGACACCAAGTTGCATCCTGTTGCTGTGGCAACCAAAGTTAAAAAACTGATGTTAAGGCAGGAAAATCACATGATGTGGTTCTTTCTTGTTTAAAAAAAAAAAAAAAAAGAAAAGGAGGAGGAGAGGAGAGAGGTTTGATTTCCAGGGTGAGGTGGGGGAGAAGGAGACGCTTCTCCATGGAGCTGTTTGCACGTGTCAGGCAGACCCCGCATCCCACATCCTGAATCCTTACAGGAGCAGCAGCAGTAGCAGTGTGGGCAGCTCTGCCCCGTTGGACTCCTGGCTGTCACTGCCTTCGGTTTAACCCCTGATGGAAAAGCAAACCACCACATTTTGGAGTCATAAGCAGCAATGTCTGTGACTGCAGAGAGCGAGCATGTCTGTGCAGTGGGATTTAGGCAGGCTGGGTGCTCCCTGCCAGCTGTGCAGGGACACGAGCACAACCCCAAGCCTACGCTCGCTCTCCTGAGCCTGTGTGTAACAGGCATGTGGGAGCCGGCTCATATTTAAAGGGTAGTGGGAGAATTTGGGGTCTGGACATCACTTTCTGTCAGCCCTATAGCACAGCACAGATGGGCTGGCAGTTATGGGTGGCAGGATGCAGGGATGGGGACAGCCGTGAGGGGTCACAGCTCTACGGCTGCTTGACAGCACTGGATAGTCTTATTGGTGGGGGAAGATCCCTTTCGTCCTCAGGGACAAGCCAGGGAAGTGTTGTGGGGCTGGGGAATCCCGGAGTTGAATTAGGACTACTCAGAGGCTTTGCTCTACTTGGCACTTGTGTTTTTTCCTGGAAACCAAAAACCTGTCTTGCCCAGAGAGAGGTTGTGGGCTCCCCGTCCCTGGAAGTGTTCAAGGCCAGGTTGGATGGTGTCTCTGCCCACAGCAGGGGGATGGAATGAGATGATTTTTAATGTCTCTTCCAATCCAAACCGTTTTGTGATTCTATGAAAACAGCCTTGGAGAGGAGGTGCTCTCTTTCTTGCTGGGGTGTGGAGCTGAGAGGGAGGGGCATTTGGGTCCTAGGGATGAGGGTGTTGAAGAGGTGGGTTTTTCTTCGTGTCTCACCATGCGGGACAGGCAGCAGTGCTGGGGCTGGGACCGGCAAGATGACGTCCATGTGTGTGGAAACTGAAGCGCATTCTCAGTGACACCTGGGGAGCAGGGAAGGCCCCTCAGAGCAGCAGGTCCTTGGGGCAGCCTGGGGAGAGGTGGGAAATGGAAACATGAGTTTCTAGGAGGTGTTGGAATTGAGCTGGATGATGCAGGTCAAGGGGTTAAATTGCTCCTGCTCTTCTTGCTGGCACTTGGAAGTAGGATTCCCCAAGGTCCCCCGTGACCTCAGTCCTTGGCTCTTCTGCTCCTTCCCCACCTACTTGCCCAGGAGTGGGCAAAGGCACTAAGAAATGGAGGGGTGGAGTGGAGCTCTCCATAGCTCTCATCCCTTGCCTGCATCTGGGGAGCAATTTGTCCTGTACCCAGCCTCTTGTGGAGATTGCAGCAATGTACCATCAGCACCATAAATCTGTCTTCGGGGATGGGAGCTGGGAACACTCCCTGCCTTAGCAATACAGGTGTTCTGGGCAGGCTGGTTTGGGGTTCTCTTTGGGGAGGAAGATGAAGAGGAAGGTCGCAGCTGGAAGAAATAATCTGTTGGTGGCCGAACATCTCTCCGACAGACCCACCAATGTGCTCCAGCTCCAGGCTTGGGGTTAGTGCCTGCTCCAGGTGGTCTGGGTCATGGCTCAGGGGGATGCCTATATGGCCTGGGGTCACTGTTCCCACCTCCAAGGCACCGGGTGGGAAGCATGGAGCTGCAGGTGTGGCATGCACAGGGATCGGCCGAGTTGCTAAGGAAACAAGTCAACGGTTCAGGGGAGAGAGCATTGGGTAAAGGAGATAAATCAATAAGAAAACCTATTTTTATCGGCTCCCTAATGATATTCCAGGAGAAGCCAGATGAAGGAGGAGGAGGAGGAAGGCTGGAGGAAGGTGGGCTTTCATTACCAGGCTTGGAGGGAGGCTAGGGCTACTCTGCATTTTGGATGGCTGGAAGGTTGTATAATTAGACATCTAATGTGAGAGAAAACAAAGCAGTGACAGAGGATTGTCTGGTAGGCTCCAGCCCTGAACCAGGAGGATGCTTGCTTGGCAGACATGAAGTGTGGGGATAAAATATCCCTCAATTCAGCCAGGTGTTCCTGCTGTCCCTTGGGAGGTTTTTCTTACCCATGGCCTCTCAAAGCCTGGCACAGCTGGAGCTACGGGAACTTGCTTCCACAGGGTTGATGTCTTGCAGCTCTCACACAGCTCTGGATGTGATAACTCAGGCTCAGCTCCTTGGAAAACTGGGCCAGTGGAGTTTGGAGAGTCACTTTAGGCAGTGACCTCGTGCTTAGGTAAGTGCTTAGGGAAGTGATTGCCCTTTTAGACTCAGCCGGGTTGGATGGGGCTCTGAGCAACGTGGTCTGGTGAGAGGTGCCCCTGCCCACGGTGGGGGGATTGGAATGAGATGGTCTTTAAGGTCTCTCCCAGCCCAAAATGTTCCTTGATTCTATGATACCTTCTCGCCCACATGCCATGCACTTGCTGGAGGGTGGAGCAGGGATGTGGTTCTGTGCTGGGGTAGGTGTGCACCGTCCCTGTGCTGTTGAACCAGATGTTGGAGCCTGCAAGGAAACTTAGGGGCGAGCTGAGCCACTAGAGGTGGTCCTGAACCCCTCCAGGCACTGCTGCCTTCGGTGAAGTTCTGTTTTTCCTACCTGGGTGCTTCCCCCATGGGAGTAGTGGCTGTGGTGGGGAGGAGTGCGGGATGCTTGGCGGGTTTAGCCGTGCCGGGGCGGACAGACGGACTCGCCGAGCAGTTCCCACACTTCTCATCTAGGCAAATGTGCCTGGTGCCTGGGGAGCTGGCTGCACCGCCCCACTAACACGCCGTTTTTCTTTTAAGCCGGTGCTAATTGCTCGCAGACTTTCAGGAAAAGGATGCAGGAAGATCCCAAACAGGCTGGTGGCTCGGGGCCAAGCGCCGCGGTCTGCCCGTCGGCCGGAGCGTGCGGCCAGGGGCGGGAAGCAGGGAGAGGACGTGGCTTTCGCAGGAGCCCTGCCGTGAAACCCCCACCTGTGTTAGGCCTCAGAGGAAAACTTTTGGGGTTTGGCCTCCCCCTCCCCAAGTGCAGGGAGCTGCTCGTGCTTCGTGCCTGGCTGGCAGCGTGGTGCGAGCCGGCAGCAGTGAGCTCTGCAGCATCTCTCTTTGGGTTTGCCTCTAACTTAGCGACCGTTAATTTCACTGGGTGGCCTTTTAAATGCCTTGGCTGAATCTTTCCTGGTTCTCCTTCCTACTGGGCTAAATACCGCCCAGCTCCTGCAGGCTCTCCTTGGCTGTGCCTCCTGGTCAGCTCTCTGGGGACCTGCTGATGCACATCCCTGGTCCCACCTTGCGAGCATCACTGCTGCCAGGTTCACTTCATGGTTCCCTGTTTTCCGTGCTTGTGGCCAGCACTGGGGTGCCTTCTCTTGTCCATGGGCTCAGGGCCACTGGTTTAAAGCATTTCACTGTAGTTAGTGGCCAAAAGACAATGTTGCAAAAGACAAAACCACCCCTTTTCCCGGGGTTGATGTCGTAGGTGTTGGGCACCCCCTGGTTTGAGAGCTGTGAACCTGAAGATGTTGGGTCTGGAGCAGCCTGGTGTGGTGGGGAAAGGCTCAGCCAGGGGACTGTTCTCTCTGCTGGCTCGGGATGGTGGGAGTGTGGATGATTTCTTTACTGGCAAATCCATCCCTGGTGGGATCACATCCCCTTTCCATAGACATGAGCTCTGGGAACGTGGCAGTCCCCTCCCATGGTGGCTGCTGATGCCAGTGGTGACAGTAATTGAGCTGTGGGTTTTTGGCATGGAGGGAGTGGAGCAGGGCTGTGCTGCCTGCTGATGAATCGCTCCACATTTTGTTATTGAGGACAACAGGGCTTTTATTGCAAAGATGTGGGAAAGATGGATGGGAAGTTGGAAAGATATGGCCATCCTGTCACTTGGAAGTGCTTTGTTTTCAGGGCTCGGCAGTGGGCCAGGCAGGAGGAAGGAGCTCTGTGTCCCTGCCTTGATCCCATGAATCAAAAGGCAGGTGGGAGCTGAATTTGGAGTGCTTTCCTGGGTGTCAACCTGCCCTTTCCTTCCCCTCCCACTCAGATGCCAGCACCTGCTGCCTCTTGTCCGGGCTCAGGGTTGTTCCTGGAGGAGAGCGTGTAAGACCTAGACATGGCTGTAGGATTTAGGAAGCTCTGAAGTGTCCAACCAGGCCCTGTTGACAAGGTGCTGCTACCCCTTGGAGTCTTGCTGAGGTGTGGCTGAGCTGGGATGTCTCTATAGGGAGTTTTCACCCTGCCTGAACTGAAGCTCATCTCCAGCTGCCATCGGTGTCTTGAGCTGTGAATGCTCAGCCACATTCTCTGCAGCTCCCAGTGCCCCCTGGGCTCATCCTGCTGCCCGCAGGGTGCTTGGCAAGCACAGGGAAGATGGATCCAGGTCAGATTCCCAGGACCTGCAAGGGGTGCCCCATCTTCCTCAGGCAGTGCAGGTGGTCCCTCCCATGGGGATGTTTTAGGACCAGGGCTGCTGATAGCCTGTGACACCTTCCTTCTGCGAGTCCTGAGCCCCATCTCCTGTTGCTTTGTGATGGAAAAGAGAAGGAAGGCAGCCCTGGCCAGCAATGTGTCATGCCAGGGAGAGCCTCCCTAACACTGCCAGGGACCACGGCAAACCCTCTTCCAGACAGAGCCCAACCTGGTCAGAGCTTGGCTATCTCCCTTCAGACTTGTGCCCATCTTCTGGGCTACCACCAGGAGTACCATCTCTCTCCCAAGGGAGTTCCCAGCCCAATAAGGGCTGTTGCTTAATGACATGTGAGCTCGGGAAGGAGGTGATGAGGCAAGGAAGGTTCTCTTGTCACCCCTCCCATTTCCAAACAACACCAAGGTGGGCTTCACCTACCTGCCTGGGAGCAGCAGGAGGTGAAAGCCAGGCTCTGTGTGTGCCTATTCCGGTGGCGAAGGTGGTGGTGGTGTCTAAGCAGCAGGTGAAATGTAGGGAGGGCTGGTGGGTTGGGAATGTCATCCAACTCTCCTCTGTTCCTTAACTCCCCTCCACTCCCTTTGAGTACATGATCCTGGCGACCATCATTGCCAACTGCATCGTGCTGGCCCTCGAGCAGCACCTCCCTGAGGATGACAAGACACCCATGTCACGGAGATTAGTAAGTACCCTGTGTCCGTCCCTCGCTGCCCTGCATCGGGTGGGCTGGTGGGTGAGCGGGGGCATCAGCCAAGGGGAGCCATTCAATCCTACCAGGCAATTTCTTCTGGTTGCAGGATTGTAGGGCAGGAGGTTTCCTCTGGGACCAGCTCCTCTAGCCTTCCTGGGGCTGCTGTAACATATTCCTCCTCTATGGAGAGGGTTCAGGAAGGCTTGAGCCCCTCAAAATGGGGTAGGGAGGGACTGGGTAATCTTGGGTGGCTTATAGTCACCGTCTGTTTTCCCCAAGGTTGATGTGGCTGAGGAAGGACTGGAAAAGCTCCCAAAGGAGGGGATGGCGCTGGGGAAAGTGGGATGGGACATGAGCTGGGCCAATGTGAAATGCCTGGCACTGTATTTTCCTGGTCTCCCCCTCTCACTGCATCACTGGTTTCCCTCTGGCAGGAGAAGACGGAGCCGTACTTCATTGGGATTTTCTGCTTCGAGGCTGGGATTAAGATCGTGGCTCTGGGGTTCGTTTTCCACAAGGGCTCGTACCTGCGCAACGGCTGGAACGTCATGGACTTCATCGTGGTCCTCAGCGGGTGAGTGGGGTCGTGTGGGGTTGGTTGGGCAGCCGGGCGTGGGGGCTTATCCTGCTGGGGGCATGAGCTGCAGGATGTGGGGCGAGGCCCTGGTTTGCTGTTGCCTGTGGTGGTTCTCCATCCCAACTGGGAGGAAGGGGAGGATGGTTCCTTGTGCTGGGGGCTCTTGTGTTGGATTTGCTGTGTTGGATTTGCTGAAGGTGGGACAAGGGTCCCCATCAGGCGAGCGGGGCTGGCTCTGAGGGCACCATATCTAGTTTTGCTCAATTGGTGTCCCGACATCTGTGACCTGTCTGGGCACGGGGTGAGGTGAACATGAGGAGAATGGCCTGATAAGCAGCTAGATGTGTTCTGGGAGAGGTTTTGATCAGACACTACGCAGGGAGGAGGAAAATCTCTTGTCCTTTTGCCTTCTGAAGCACTTTCTAGGTTTGCCCTGGTGCTGGGGGCTTGGGAATGAGGTCTGGGTGGGGTCACGTTCCCAGGTGATGCCTGCTCAGCATGCCAGCGTGCAGCAGTGATGCCGGGGGTGGCCAGCACACAGAGCTTCACGGGTGCTGCTTGTGTGTCACTGGTGGTGTCACCTGCCAGGGACACGGCCCAGATTTGAGTCCTGCTTGCAGTGCAATGGGCCGTGCTGGTGACAGGAATGAGCGGGGGCATTTGGGCTTGTGTTAGCTAACAGAGGTAATGGCTTGAGCAAAAGCCTCCCAGGGTGACTCCCCTCGCTGTGTGGAGGGCAGGTGGGTGCCTGCAGCCACCGAGGGGCTCCAGGGAGGCGGTGCCAGGATTGTGCCTGTTTCTTTTTGCGTGCTGATGGAATCATCACGTTCAGAGGAGCTGGTTTGATGTGTACAAACAGATGGTTTGTGTGGGTCTCCGAGCACTTCATGAGCTTTGCTGGGTGCAGAGGAGCTGCAAGGGCTGTGTGGGAAACTGAGATACAGGAGCCAGGTGAGATGCCTGGAGTCTCTACAGAGCTGTTTGCTGCACAGTCCTGTCTCTTGGCTCGCAAGGTGCTGACACCACATGGGACGTGACACCCCTTTGGGTGTTCAGAGGAGGAAATCGGGATGCTGAGCCTGGTGCTGCCAGGGGTGTGGTGATGGGTGCTGCTCGTCCATGGTGGAGAGGTGCAGGTTGAGACTGTGCTTGAGAGGAGTTTTGAGGAGAATGCAGTCTGGGGCATTTTGGCTCCCTGTGTCCAATCGGGACGTGGATGGCCTCGCTGGGGTGTGGGACCGTGTCTGGCTGAGAAGGCAGGGTGTGCTGGTGGTGGCGTGATGCCTCTGGTGGGGGCAGCAAACCGGATACCTGCGGGCGGTGCAGCACAGGAAGCTGCCGCTCTCCTGCATCTGCCAGGTGACTCCTGGGCGGGGACTCTGTGGCTCCTGGGCTGGGGAAAGTTGCTCAAATCCCTGGTCACCCCTCTTGGGGACAGCACGGGACACGTGTCACCCCTTGTAGCAACAGGAGGGGCTCTCAGCCTCACCGTGCAGCGGCGGAGCAGGGCTGAGCGCGCAGGAAGCGGGCGGCAGGCTGGGAAATGCCCATTTGCCTTCTCCCGGTCCCAGGCATCCTTTGGGGCGTGGGCCAAGGGGAAGCACTGGGCTGGGAGTGGGGGGGTTTGCTGTGGACCCGTCCCTGCCCTCCCCGCGGCTCCGGGTGAGCCGTGACTGTAACCGAGCCGGTGCTGAGTCAGCGCTCGGCAATTACTCGCAAAAGCCTCGCCAGCTCCTTTCAGTGCCACGACGGGCCGGGCCCCGTGCCAGGGAATCAATTGTCCATGAAGGGCTGTGAGCTCCGTGTCGGCCGCCCTGGCAGGAGGTACGTGGGTCCCCCTGGCACTGCTGGTTGTGGGGCGTAGCCCTCCAGCAGCTGCTTCACCACCATCACCCGCCTTGCGTCCTGATGTTTGCTCCAGCAGAGTGGAGACCCTTCTCAAGAACCCCATGTTTACCCGCTGGCTTCGTTCCATCAGCGCTGGTGCCCTCTGGCATGGCCTCACTGACCTTTCGGGGCAAAATGTGTTCTGTGATGGGTGGAGGAGGCAACACAGAGACTTTCATCCTGGACTGGTTTTGGGGAGGATGGGATCACTGGGCTCCTCTGTGCTGTTCGGCTCTTGCTTTTGCCGTGTGGTGCCGGCAAAGCTGCTGTTCCTCGGTGCCGTGGTTGCGCCTCCCTTGCAAGAAACTCTTGCCTGTTTAATCTGCTGAATTATTGGCAAATTTCTGCAGCAAATAATCCTTGGCTGGCAAATGACTTGCAAACAGCTTGTGGGAGAAGATTTGCACTTGGCGGTTCGTTCTGTGTCGGTTGCGTAAGGCGGGTGGTGAAGCCTGCACGGGGGACGTGTGCGGGCGACCGGCGGGTTCGGGATCGTCTCTGCGGACTAAAACTTTCCACTTGATGAATATGCGAGTGTCTGGACGGAGATTTGTGGGAAGCGCTTCTTGGGGATCTTGTTGTCGCTTACCAAGAGGCAGTGGTGTGGTGGAGGGGATGCTGTGAGCATCAGAGGTGTAGGGTAGCGCTTGCCTCAGCACGTGCTGACCCATTTGGGAGGCTGATGGACCAGAGAGGATATATGTGTGAGCAGAAACCGCCCCAGGATCCCTCCCAGAGGGACCCAGCTTCATGCTCTCTGTCTGGCCCTGGTCTCTCCAAGTGTGATGCAGGGTATTACTCTTCCTTCCTGGACTTATTTTTTTTGCCATATATCTGATGGGAGAGGTCCTTAATGCAGGTGGCGTCATAGTCCCAGACACCATATTAGGATTTCCATGAGAAGTGGGATTCTCTGCGTGCTCTCCCTGGTGTAAATTAGCTGATGAGGGGCTTCTCCTGTGAGCAGCGTCCTAGGACCCTCTGTAGGAATGGATGGCACTGACTAGGGTTCAACTAATGTTTGCTTCTTGTGTCAATAAATCCAGTTTTTTTCATCTCAGTGGAACTCGCCGCCCACCTAAAGCTCCCTGATGCTAAAGCTTCCACCAGGGAACTAATAGTCACATTTGTAAACCTGCTCTGTTTATAACCTGTGGTTTCCAAATCTTCATCGCTGCCTGAAAAAACAGCCTGTTCTCCCCTAGCTAAAAATAACTTTTTCTGAAAGCGTGCATAAAATACCTTTACTCGTTCTGAGGCAGATCCAGGGTGGGGAACATCTGTGTTTCCCTGGGGATTGGGGATGCTCACCTTGTGTGTGCATGGACCAGAGCTGGCCAGGCGCTGAAGCTGGACCTGTGACCTGCTTGATGCAGTGTGGCCAGGAACAAAAAAGGAGAAAATGGGTCAGAAAGGGCAGTGGGAGGTTGGTGACCTCTTAATTGCTGGTCCTGAGAGGGGGAGGTTGAAGGACCCTCGGCCATCAGGAACTGGAGCGTTAGCTCCCTGCTCTCTGGTTGTGCCATTAGGGAGAGAGAACAAGGACCCTGCCGTTGCCTGCTTTGTGCTACACCGGATTTGAAGATGCTCATGGAATAAGAAGGGTTAAACTCCCTCTGCAAATATCCAGGTGGGTGTGTGCTTCACACACTCCAGTGCCTGAGCATCATCGCACCATTGGCTTTTTTTATAGCAGTAATACAATAACACGTGAGCGGTGAAGGAGTGGGGGAACACTGCTAACAATGGGGGGGGAAAAAAAGCAAAACGGGAATCAAAGGGCCCTCGTGAAGTTGTGCTGCTCGGGAGCCGGGGAAGCAGCTGCTGTAAAACCAGAATAAATACACTGGGGTCACTAAAAGGAAGAGCTGGTGTCAGGGTTTTTCGGAGGGTTTAATAACAGCTGCTACACCTGGGTGCCTTTTGTGAAGCCCTTGGGCACGGTGGTTTCCATTAAAGGATTTTGTGGGGTGGAGCGTGGCCAAGGAAGAGCAGGACTGAAAGATTGCTGCCGGTGCTTGCCGTGCCCTTAGCAAACCCAGAGCCAGCCGGATGGGCAGCAGCCTGTGCTGGAGGAGGAAAGCTTGGCTCTCCCAAGTCCTGTCCCAAAGACCAATGTCCTCTCCCTGCCAAGCCAAGTGGCAGCCCTGAGCCAGGCCTCTCCCTCTGCCCTCCCAGGGAAATCCTTCACACACCTGTGCCCTGATTCCCTGCTGGGGCTGGTGTGAAGCAGGGCAGAGTGTTTCTGAGGAGGTTGCTTCCTGCCATGCTGCAGGGTTGCAACGTGAGCCCAGGGACGAGGAGGGTATTTTTGCTTCTTGTGGTGCTTGCCTGGATTTTGGGGTGACTGTCCTGGAAAGTTCCTTTTCACACTTCCTCCTGAGCTCCCCCATGGCAGAGCAGGGGTGCTTTGCCTCTCTGTATTTAGTGCACCTCGTGCAAGTTCTGTGTGTTCGGGTGGTCTTCTTGATCTTGGAGTTCCAGAGCTGGAGGGGGAACAGGGATTGGCAGCAGCTTTGTCTGGGAATATTCCTATGCTCCATCCCCTTGTGATTTGGGGTGCTGGCCCCCATCTGTGTGCCTGGCACACCATGCATGTGTGAGAGCACAAACTTGCCACACCTGAGCTAGGAATGGGCTCTTCCCCCAGCACCCACACCTGCGTTTTCCTAACCGAAGGAATATAGTGCAACTCTAGGTAAGGATCTTGGGTTAATGGATATGAGGCTCGGAGAAGAAGCACTAAATCAGAGTACAAGTGCAGCATCCCGACATGGTTATCCCGTTGGAGCTTCAACCATGGCAGGAAGTGTTGCCCTATAGTAAAGAGAGAACCCCAGGTCCAAAAGCTGAGCAGTGCTTTGATCACGTCAGACAGGACTTTTTTCCCCTCTCCTTACTTTGTTTCCTTTCATGAATGATGCCTGCCCCATCTCCCACCCTTCTCCCAGCTCTTTCCTTCCAGGACAATCAGTAAGGTGTTTTGCCTTTCATTTGAATGAATAATTAATCTCCCAGCTTTGTGAACGTCTCACGTGCCATATGCCACGGCGGTGGGACGTGCCCGACATCGGCACCTCGTACAAAGGGGCTGCACCGTTTCCCCGACTCGCTGAGGGGGGAGAGGGTGGGTGATGAGGAAGAAGCCTTCACACTGCTGGAGATGGTTGGTGGGGCAACCCCTGGGCAGGCATAACTATGTCTCTGGCTTTGGGGGAGACAGGCATCATCCCGCCTTCTCCCGGTGCAGAATCCATCCCGCGTGCCGCTCACGTGCTTTGCTCCATCCTTCCCGGCTCCTCTTCCCCGGCGGTTGGCTTCCTGCAGCCGCAGAGTGAGTCAGTCCCTCCCACGTGGCTGCTGGTCCCCGGGGGCATTGCCTCCCCTCACAGGCACCCCTCCACCCCGTGTGATCCCCTTCTGCGCCCTGTGACATCCTGGGCTGGGGTGAAGCTCCTGTTCTTCCTGGGGGGATAAAGCCTTGGGCAAAGTCCCCGTTTCTTTGTGCTGCCGTGGGCCTCGCTCCGGGAGTCGAGTCGGAGGGTAGAAGCCTGGCTTGAGGGAAAGGACAGTGGGTTATTTCCAACACATCCTCGTGTCGGGAGGTGGGATGACCCAGGTGGATGTCCCTGGGCTCTTGGGCCCCTCCTTTGGCATGAGTTCAGACAGGTCCTGCTGTGGTACATGCTTGCCTGTACTGTATTCCTCTTGCAGGGAGGGCTCTCCTGCCTCCTGTCAATGACTTTAGGTTTCCACCAGGTCCTGCGTGTGCAAATGCAGCTTTACCTGCACCATCTCTCCCTGCCAAATCCTATATCCGCCAAGAGGCAGTGCAGGGACCAGAGGCAGGAGGGAGGCAGCTCTCAGGGTCTGGAGCAGGATGCTCCCTCATGCACCAAATCCTGGGGGCTGCCCCGGGGAGAGGCAGCTTTGGGGGATTATTTCATCCCCCACATCAAAGGCTGGAGAAGGCAGATTTTGCCATTCAGCCTTGTCACACCTTGCAGGGATTTGCTGGTGCCCAGTTGAGGGCCCTCAAAGCTGCTGGGGAGGGTGGGAGCAGCAGCTTTGCAGTAGGGCAATCCACCTGTGTCATGGCCCCGAAACCTAGAAAGAGCAGGCTGAGGTGGTGGAGGCTTTGACGTTGCTCTGAACTGTGCTGAGGGCAGGACTTGGACCTGGCATCCCTGTCCCTTGGTATCCCCATCCCTTGGTGTGCCCAAAGTAGAGCCACTGCGCCCTGCTGGAGCATCCTCAGGCTGGGTGACCTGATCCCACTGGCCCTGCCTTGAGCCAGGTTTGGACCCAAGACTGTCGAGAACATCTTGCTATGTATGGTGCTGTCTGCAGAGAGGGGAGGGATTGATTCGCCCTCGGAACAGGGCAAGAATGGGGTAAATTCATCAGGTAACTTACTTTCCGTGAGCTGTTTGACCAGTGTATTAATTATGAAGTAGTCTCCCCTGTAGAGTCAGGTGGCAGTGCAAGCCTTCAGGGGCCTTTCCACTTAATTATAAATATTAATTTGCACGTCAGCCAGCCAGCCAGCGCCCTCCCTGCCCCAGATTTTGGGCTGAGATTAGTCTGTCTCAGCCGATCCCTCTCTCCACCCAGCACAGCCTTTGCTGGGACAGCTTGTCTGTGTGTGCCTAGCAGTGATCCCCGAGGGGAGTGGTTGAGGGATGCTCAGTTTGGGGTGGGGGGATGAATCGAGGGTCAGTCTGATCATCTGGGTGTTCAGCCTTTGCTTGGGGTCCCCGGTGTGAAGCCCTTTTCGGCGTGCCTTGAGTTGTGTGTGCTGTACCTGAGGGCTGCTGGTGGGCTGGGCTGGGCTGATGGGGATGAGAGCCCAGCAATGAACATCCCCTGGCACGGGCAGAGGAGGCACAGTGAGTGCTGCCGTGCAGGACACTGCCTGAATTCAGTGGTGACTCTGTGCTTCGTGTGGGCAGGGTCATCGAGCGTCACTCACAGTTTAATCCCCGCCGTCCCGAAGGCCGGGGAGTCGTTTAAAACACGCTTATTCTTTCTTTTTACCTCTTTTTGTGCACCCCTGGGTGAGGAAATCCATAGGTGCAGGTCTTCGTCTCGAGGCGAGGGCGTGTGTTCTGCTCAGCTGCCGGGAGCTGGAGCGGCGCCGAGGGCTGAGCATCTCTGTGCCGGCAGCCGGCCCCGAAACCTGCAGGTGTGTCAGCCCCAGCGGGAGCCTCGGAAATAAATAAAATAAAATAATCATCCTGCTTGCAAACACAAAGCATTGGATTAATTTTTTTTTTTTTCTTTTCACCCCTTGAAAGCGTGTTTTTGTCTGCCGATGATTGCTCACTATTCAATTATACTTTGGGGGGGATTAGCATATATTTCCCATCCTGCCTCCTCTCTCATTTGCATCCTTCCAAAAGCTCCTCTCTGCTCTTTTCTCCACCTGAAGTCTCTCTTCCCCCTTTTCTCCGAAGAAGTAAAACTAACCCCTTTGCCTGGGTGACCTATAAAAACGCCTTCACTTTTTTTTTTTCCCCTTCTTTTTTTCCTCCAGTACATATGATGAAAAGTATGAGATCACTGGGATTTTTTTAGCCCAAATCTGGCAGCTTTTTTCAAATAACTTGGATGGTGAGATGTAATTTTAGTTTGGGTCCTTGCCTAAAAATAAAGAATAATTATTAGCACATCAGACGTGGATATTGTAAGTGATCGAAAAGGGTTTAAATTGTTCTACAGATACCGGAGCTGCCACCCTGTATCAGCATAAAGGTCTGTAACAGCCCAATCCCATCTCTGAGCTCTGCATCCTCAGGAGCTGTAAGAAACCTTAATTGGGTGATATGGTTTAAAAAAAAAAAAATTAACAATAGGCATGATTAGCGGGTTAATAAGCAATTGACAGGTGCAGTGCTGAAGCCCGAAGCAGCAAGGTGTGTTCTGAATGTTGGATTATTTATTATTAGCAGTAATGTGATGGTGGTGCCTGTGTGCACCAGCAAAGCCTGCTTACTGGGGAGAGGTCGTGTCCGTTACTTAGAGCCGTGCAAGGGCTTGGGAAAAGCAGCCAGCAGCCGGGCTCGTGTGCCCGGAAGCTCGATTAGCTTTTTCCAGCTTCTTTAAGAGGTCTAAAGGTGGTCCCAGGGCTGCTCGGACCCGGCTGCGAGGCTCTGGGATGGAGGGGTCGGCTGGGAGCAGCTCCAGCAGTGCGTGCTCCCAGTGCATCCTCTGTCGTTGTGAGCCATGGCTGTGTCTGCAAAAGGATGTGCAGGCGCCTGTTTCGTAGCGCCGGGTCCTCCTTTCGTCGTCGGTCAGGAGACAGGTCTGAGTGCAACCGCCTTGCTCTGGTGACCTGTCCAGACCTCCTTCCGAAACCGCTCGTGATGTCCTTTGTCCCCCAGAGAGGACAAGGAGCATGTCACCTTGCCACAGAGGAGTCCCATTCTTAGCAGCTAATTTAGAGCGCTGGGAAGCAGCGCCCTGGAATCGCCTGAACTTTGCCTGGAGCGCGGCGGCTCCGGGGCCCTTCAAACAAATCTGGGTTAGCGGAGGACTTGGCAGTCAGGGCGCTCTCAGGTGCTGCTCTGGCCCTGGGGAGGGGACGTGTGGTGCTGGGGCTGGGAGAGGTGATGGCTCCTCCTTCATCGCTTCATCCGGCTGGGTAGGACCACGGCTCGCTCTGATCCGTGGTGAGAGGAGAGAGCTGTGGATCCCCATCCTGCTCTGCTGCCAGGAGCCTTCCAGCCGGGCTTGCACTGGCAAGCCCTCGGGAGAAGGGCTGAAGCCTGCGTCCAGCCCAGGAGCATCCCTGGCCTCCTGGAGATGCTCAGTCCTGGCTGGAGTCAGAGCAGGGCTGCCTGTGCCCATTTGGGAGGTTTGGTGGCACACCAGGTGTTGGGATGTGAGGAGCAAAAGCTGAAGAAGGGTCTCGAGGTCTCCAGCACGACGTTGGCACAGCGTGTCCTCTACGCTGGCCTTTTGAGGAGTGCTGGGTTACCCTGCTCTCGCTGGCAGGGTTGTGTGGAAAGGCATAAAAGTGCAGGTGCTCTTCTCTTTCCCTCATGCTGCTGAGTGGCCGTGCTTTATCATACTTATTGATTTTGATCTTACAACCAATTTAACAGCGCAGCTCTCCCCAGCCCTTGGGTGCTTCTGACTTAATTAAGTCCCTCTTCTGCTCTCCCGTCAGCCCTGTGGGTAGCGGGGGCTGGTCATGGGCTGGGGCAGCGAGATTGTGTTGAAAGGGCTCAGGGGACAGGGAAAGTGCCACGAAGGGTAAAAGATCCCTGTGTATATATGGGATAAGCAGTGTGATACACAGGGAGCTGTGGGTGGTGCATCCCACTGCTGCTGGGGCCAGGCTTTGCAGCTGACCCCTTGAGCTGGGGCAGGGAGGAAGAGGAGACTGGGAGAAGGAGCTGAACCAACCTGGTTTGCAGATATGAGAGCGTTTTTGCTGGCAGGGTATCCTAGGAAACCCAGCCGCCTTTCTGGAGGGACAGGTTGGTACCTGCCATACCTCGGGGAGAGGGGAGAGAAAGAGTGCTAATTGCTCAGCACGCCAGAGAGCTGCTCTGGCCTGTAATTAGATGAATTAGTGGAACAATGACCCAATTTCCCTCGGTTTTTGGATTGCTGCAAACAACCCTGAGGTTGCTGCCTCCCTCTGTCCCGTTCTCCTCCCCATCCCCTCCATCCCCTGCTGCTCTACTGCATCTTCCCTCCTCCTCCTCACCCAGCACCTGGGGATCAAGCCTGGATGGGAGAGGGTTCTGCCAGCATCCCTAAGGCACAGCTTCCCTGTTCCCAGAGCAGGTACAGGGGCCCTGAGTGTTTCCACTGCTGGACTCAGTATGCACCAGCCCCCTCCTGCCCCAATTTGTTTTCTGGAGATGGGCTTGAAAAAAATCTTTGTTTTAAAAGAAAATCTCTGGAGTCCTCCCTGTGCCTGCCGGTTGCCTTCCAAGGTCATCAAACTTTCATTACTATAGATTTTTGAATGTATGTGAGGCTCCTTCTCGGCGATCCCAGAGGTGGGACTCTAAGGAAGCTCCATGTGTGGAAAAAGCCAGAGCAGCTAATGGCTGGAGGTGCTGCCAGGGGAGCATGGGCTGACCATCAGGGGAGTGACCCACATTTCTAGGGCACCATCTCTGCTCCACGTGCCACCTGCCTGGAAGGGAGGCTAATCCCTCGCAGCCAGGACGAGCGCGATGTCGGCGGTGTTGAGACCCCAGAGTGCCGTTGCGTGGCACGGGTTGATGCGGGGCTGTCCCCAGCCATCCTGGCATGTGGGGGGCATCAGTGGGGGACTGCTGGGGCTGAGGGGGGCCCCTGGGTGACTTTGGCTGATCACAGTGGCCCGTGAGCTCTGGTGCCAGCATCAAATGGGGCTGACTGGCGTGCGGGCGTTTGGGAGGTGTTGAATCTCTGTACCTGCCCAGGGCCACGGTCTTCCTTGTGTCTTCCCCCAGCTTTTGGCACTGAGGTGGCCAAGGGCATTGCCTGGGATAACTCTGCTCTCTCCCTTTCTGTTTGCAGCATCCTTGCCACCGCTGGGACACACTTCAACACCCACGTGGACCTGCGGACGCTGCGGGCCGTGCGCGTGCTCAGGCCTCTGAAGCTCGTCTCGGGCATTCCCAGTGAGTTGGGTGCTCCTGGTCCTCCTCTCAGGGTGTCTGCATCTGTCCCTGGTGTCCTTCAGAGGGAGATGGGTCCCTGGAGGGTGAAATCGAGAAAGGGGGGGACAAACCTCCCGATGTAGTGGGAGCTCTAGGGCGGCAGCATTTGGTGTCCCCAGGTGGCATTGCCCCTTGCCCAGCCCTCCCTGTGCTGGCACAAGGCTGGGCTTGGCGAAGCCCACTGGCAGCTCTGCTTGCTTCCCTGGCCAGAAGGCAGTGGGTGGATCCTTTCAGGACTGGGGTTTATTCAGGGGAGATTTCTTTTTTTTTTCCCTTTTTTTTTTTTTGTTGTTGTTGCAAGATTTCATCTGTTGGCACGGGGATAAATAAAGAAACTAGGCTACTGCTGGCTCCAGTCTTCCCATCCCTCCTGCCCTGGGCACCAGCAGGGCAGTGTGCTGGATCTGTGCCTTGTGGGCAGTGAGGTGGATGGAGCTGCACTAGTCATGTCCCACCAAGTCCGGGTGGGACAAGGACAGGCAGGACACTAGAGTGGGGACCAGCTCCAGAAACAACCCCTCCTGGGACCTTCCTCTGTGGCCTGGCTCTCCTTCCCTCGGGATGGTGCTTTCCTCCATGGTGCTCCTGCCCAAAGGGATCCTCCAGGCTGTGCTGGCTTCTTGCATCTGTCGGAGGATGACTGTCCTTCCTCTCTGCTTGCTGTCCTTCTCTTGTCAAATGTGATGTGGATGTGCTTCAGGTAGAGAGTTTGCATCACTGTTTTGAGCTGTGCCCTTTCTTTCCTTTCCCAGGCTTGCAGATTGTCTTGAAATCCATCATGAAGGCCATGGTGCCTCTCCTCCAGATTGGCTTGCTGCTCTTTTTTGCTATCCTCATGTTTGCCATCATTGGCCTGGAGTTCTACAGCGGGAAGCTGCACCGAGCCTGCTACACAAACAATTCAGGTGGGGAGAAGGGCTCTGCACCCACTTCTCATCCTTTGGGTGGCAAAAAGCTGGGAAGAGCTGTCTCCTTACCTCTGCTTCCTTTGCCTCCCTGCTGTGTGCTCACAGGTGAACTGGAGGAGCTGGACCCTCCCCATCCATGCGGGGTGCAGGGTTGCCCCCCAGGCTACGAATGCCGGGAGTGGATCGGTCCCAACGATGGGATCACGCAGTTCGACAACATCCTCTTTGCTGTGTTGACCGTCTTCCAGTGCATCACCATGGAAGGGTGGACCACAGTCCTGTACAATGTGAGTAGTGTTGTTCTGGGGTCTGTTTGGGCAGCTGGGCATGGGGGTGGGGGAGCTGGAGACAGTATTTCTGTGTGCTGGAAACTCTGCTGGAAACTCGTAAGATCCTGAGTTTCCTTTGTGATGTGGAATGGAGTTGGTCCTTCCCATTTGGGCAGGAGATGCTGGACAGAGGTACGTGTTACATTCCTCCAGACAAAGGGAGCTCTAAGGGCTTGGTCCCCAGCTCTGGGTTGTGCAGCCCACTGCAGAGAGCAAAACCGTGTGAGCTTGGGCTGCAACGATCCTCCTGCTTGAGGGCTGTCCCTGGGGAGGCATCCTTCCTTCCATCCTCTTCCTCCTGTGCTCCCCAGGGCAGCTCCACGAGAGGGGACAGGTTTTCTGGTCACTGCACATGTGCTCTCCCTGTATGCCAGGCAGCAGATGTGCCTGCACCCCTGTGGTGGCCTGGGAAAGCCCTGGAGCTAGGCTTGAACCCCCTGCCCTGGGGGGTCCAGGACATTTCAGTGTCCAGCAGGGAGCTGGGATCTTTGATATTTGTGCTGATGGAGCAGGGAATATCTGGGCTGAGTTCCTGTGGTTTGCAGCTGCTTGAAGTTGCTGATGGCCAAACCCTTGGGGTGCCTGGAGAGCGACTTGAGGGCAAAGCTGGAAGCAGGAAAAAAAGCTGCAGGCGATCGCAAAGTGCAGCATCGTTGTGGGCGACTGGCCATATAAGTACGTTTGAGTTTGTGGGCTTGAAGCAACCGTGCCTGTTCTGTTCCCAGCCTAATTTCAGCATCAATTTTGGCGTCATTGCACCGGGAATGTTTTTATACCCTGGTTCCCATAACGCCCGGAGTTTTGTAGAGTGGCACTGCTCTGCGGGAGGCAAATTGGATGGCATGTGATGGGGAAACGTGGCTCGGTGGTGATTCTGCCATTGGTAGAAAGGCTGCTTTTTAACCCTAAGGTAGGCCAAGGTACCAGGCTGCCAGTGTTAGGGCCCTTCCTCTCACTTGGCCTGTCCTGTTTCTGGGGGCACAGGATGGCTTGTGTGGACAGATGGATTGTGAAACCTAGAGTGGAGTAGGAAAGGGAGAGTTCATGGCAAAGGCTTGACCTTACCATGAGGATTTGGTTTTCTTTTTCCTAAAGGAGATGGCGGTGTCAGAATCTTGCTGCTTCAGTAGGGGAATTAAGCAGGATTGAACCATCTGAGTGTTCAGACCGAAAAAAGTCGATTTCTTGTCTGCTTCTGGTGTGTCAATGGGATTAGAGACTTAACTGCAGCACCTATTGCCCAGGCATAATTGAGTGGAGCAGGGAAGGTGATTTTCCAGTGCCCAGGGCAGCTGCTGCCTGCTACCTCTGCCGTACACAGCCCATGCTTGCCTGTGGATGGTGCCAGTAACCTGCCCTGCACCTTGTTCTTGTGTTAATGACTGTCTCTCTGCAAAACTGCTTCCATCAGGGCTCCCCATGTCTCCTCCTTCCCATCCTTTGGTGCCTGCAGCAATTAGCAGCAGCACTCTGTGTGCTAGAGCCCCAGTGGCGGTGTGTGAGGAGATGGTGAACTACACAGACAGGCAATTTATGGTCTGATCGACTTCAAGGGCTTGTTTGAGTAAGTCTGGTCTCCTGTTGCTTGGGGTGTCCTTGCTGGGAAGGCTGGAACTGATCTGCTCAGTGTCTGAGACTTGCTAATTCATCAGCTGGGTCTTACTGGAGGGTAAGGATGGGAGATGCCGCTGGGAGAACTGAAAACTATGTTCCACAGGACACACCCTACAGAATCCCCCTGATAAACAGCTGATAAACTGGGGTCTCTCTGGAGCCCCTGGGGCAGCCACAGCCCTGGTAACCAATCCAAGTAACCTTCCCAGCACTAGTTGTAATGCTGGGCAAACATGCTCTGTCACCGTGTTCCCGATGGCCGGGGCCATAAATAAAGGTGCCTCCCTTTCCCGCTCCTCTGCAAAGAACCAGCTATTAGTGACTTATAATGGAAAGGATTAGGGACCTTCCTTGGCTTATAATTGAATGAGGATTTGGGCCTTGGTGTGGTAAACTGCTGCTGATTCATGCCTTGGGGGGTGGCAAGAGATGGTGTTCCTGGCACTACTGGGCGGCACCTCCCACCCTCCCTGGGGACACAGGCTGTCTTTTAGAGTGCAGAGGTTATGGGTGCTCTTATGCTGAAAGAAAAATGGATTTCTGCCCTTTTTTTTTTTTTTTTTTTTAAATAAAAAATGAGAGATGCCCCGTGGGGGGATGTGTGGTCCCTGGGGGATGCAGAAAGAGGGCTGGGAAGCCACAGGAGTACTCTGCCGACAACTTCATCACTTGGAGCAGCAAACCCCAGAGCAGGCTCCTGCTGCAAAGCAGCATGGACCTTGCCCAGCACATGCCCCAGGTTTGGGGGGCTCGGCGGGGAACTCTGCTCTCCCACTGGGGTAAAGCAATGGGAGGCTGCGTCCTTGCAGATTAACACTGCAGGGGAGAGGGAGATGGCAGGAAAACCACTTTAGCAATCTCTCAAAGAAATTGCTTACTATAATATTCCCCTGTGTAACTGTATCATGATTTTAAGATCCATTTTTCCTCAATTTTACCGGCTCTAGAAGCGTAGCTCCCGGAATTTGTAGGCAGCATCACGAAAAGCTAATCAGCCCCATGGTACTTTCCACGTGTGTTGTTTCATCTGTGTGTTTGCTTTTTGCCTTCTTTTCATCAGCCTTGCCTCTGTGAAGGTAGAAATCACAGTATGGGTTAAAAATAGGAGAAAAAGCCTCAAATTGTGGGGTGTTACAGCTTTTCCAGCTCCAGTGTCCGGGAGCCTGGTGGACATTGATTTCTTTTAGAGGGCAGTTTTGGCTTTGTAGCTGTCTCTGTGGTCTGAAACGGGCTAAGGAGTATTTTGCTTTTCTTCTTGTACTGGAGCAGATGCCCCTTCCCTGGGCTGGCTCGAGACCAAACCTGATTTCTGTAGGGACCAGAGGGAAATATAGTGCTGGCAAGGAGGCTCACTGTCCTACTTCTCCGCCTCTGCAGCCGTGCTGGCATGGAGCAGGGGCTGGGTTGCAGTTTTGTCATTAATTAAATGGTGATGCTGTGGGGGTGGTGGGGCTGGTGAGGGGCTGCCAGTGTGTGCCGTGGGACTGGCCAGACACAGCACAGGCACACGGTGATGCTGGTGGCTTTGGATGCCCAGCCCAGCTCCCAAGGTCCCAGAAAGCGAAGTGGACAGGAGTTTGAAATCGTTATTTCCTCCGGAGTGCCAGCTTGGGAGGCTGTATTTATTCACTGCAATTGTTTATTTGCTTTCCTGTTTGAAATTGCTCAGCTACTGTGCTTGCAGGTAGCGAGGAGGAGCCTGGCTTGATGGGATCTGCCACTCTCCTTTCTCCCCCACGCTGCCAGGAACTGAGATGGGAAGAAAAACACTCGTGGCAAGGATGTGCTGGGGGCTGTGGGCAGGTGGGCTCTGCAGGGAGAGGGGACAGCCCTGCCAGGCTCGCGTGCTCCTTCGCCCAGAGCACTGCTCTGTGCTCTCCAGTCACACCAGTTCCGGGCACCACAGCCCCTGGTTAGGATTTAGTGTTTGGACAACTGGCAACAACAAGCGTGAGGAGAAAGCTGGTGTTTATAGCTGTGGGAGCAATGCCGACATGGAGAGATGCAGGCAGGGAACCCAGGGCTGCCCGCCCCTCCTAGAGCAGGTCTGGAGCACAAGTCTGATGAGGAGCAGCTGAAGGAACTGGGCAGGGGCAGCTCAGCCTGGAGAAAAGGAGGCTCAGGGGGGACCTTCTCACTCTCTACAACTCCCTGATAGGGGGGTGCAGCCAGGTGGGGGTACGGCTCTTCTGCCGGGTAAGAGGTGACAGGACGAGAAGAAATGGTTTCAAGTTGCACCGGGGGGAGGTTTAGGTTGTGTATTGGGAAAAATTCCTTCCCCAAAAGTGTTGTCAAGCAGTGGAACAGACTGCCCAGGGAGGAGGTGGTGGAGTCACCATCCCTGCAGGGATTTGAAAGACATGTGCATGTGGCACTTGAGGACACGGTTTAGCGGTGAACACGGCATGCTGGGTTAATGGCTGGACTCAGTGATCTTAGAGAGCTTCTGCAAACTAAACATTTCTGTAATTCTGTGGTTGCTGTTGCGTGTTTCCCTGCATGGATCTAGCTGTCAGCTTGAACTTCTCCTCCTCCTCTTATGGCACTAGGGATTGGGACCATAGGGAAGCACGAGGGCAAAACTGTACAGGGAGCCTTAGGAGATGCCAGAGCTGAGTGTCAGGAGCCTTCTGGATGCTCTTGCAGCAGGAGGAGAGTGTTTGCTGGGGAAAAGAACATCGAGTCCTCGGCAGCTTCCAAAACACCTACCAAAATGCAGTGGTGGTGGGCAGAGCTGTAGGTCTTGTATCCCCATGCAGAGCTGAACAGCTGCTGCAGAGAGCCAGGCGGCTGCAGGGGCGCTTAGGTGTGAAGTGTGAGCTGTGTGTGCAGAGACAGCAGCTGAAACGCTGCAGGAGCAGCTGTAAAACAGGAGCTGCTGCAAGGACGGGGGTTTGCAGCAAGTGTGACTCAACCACCATGTGCTCACAGCATGCTGGAGGTGCTGGGGCCAGGAGGGTGTGAGGGGAGGACATCCCAGTGTTTGGCATCTCCTTTATAAGTGGAGTGCAAAACAGTTCTGATGAATCTGGCTGCGTGCAGAAGTTCAGGTTTCGTGCTGGTGGGCACAGGGCTGGTTTTGTTTGTGAAGCACCAAACCTGAGATCACAGAATCACAGAGACGTTTGGGTTGGAAGGGCCCTGTTAAAGATCATCTAGTTCCCACTCCCTGCCATGGGCAGGGACAGCTTTTACTAGACCAGGTTGCTTCAAGCCCCATCCAACCTGGCCTTGGACACTTCCAGGGATGGGGCAGCCACAGCTTCTCTG
>JAWMRA010000005.1:29548370-29636028 GCA_035584735.1 Pseudotriccus pelzelni | reverse complement strand
CTGGCCTTGGACACTTCCAGGGATGGGGCAGCCACAGCTTCTCTGGGCAACCTGTGCCAGGGCCTCACCACCCTCATTGTATCAAAATTCTTCCTTATATGTAATTTAAATTGACTCACCTTCTGTTTAAAACCGCTACCCCTTGTCCTATCACAATAGGCCCTCCTGAAATATTTGTCCTCATTTTCCTTACCAGCCCCCTTTAAGTACTGAAGATCTTCGAAGATCTGCTGGAGCCTGGTTTTTAAATGTGGTGACACATCCATCCTTTCTGAAACAGGCACTCTTCAGGCAGCCCTGATCTGGGGTGCTGGGAAAGGGGAGGTGTGTTATTTCACTGGCCATGCTGGAGCACATGGATCAGAAAGGGGAGCAGGGCTTGACTTTGCCCTTGTCGACCCTGGAGGAGGCCAGGGGAGGAATCTGTTGCAAAAAAGTTGTTTTTCCATGTGTGTGTGTGTGTGTACACAAAAGTTGCATGTTGGCACAAATTCCTGAGGTGTCACAGTTGTCCCTTGGGGTGCTCAGCACTCAGTTGCTCTCCCTGAAGCACCTTTGTGTGAACAGTGTGAGTGGGACCCGAGAATTGTGCAGATCTGGGTGGGTTCCTCCTCTTGCCTTTTGGAGCGAGGACATTGCCTGCCTTTCCGTGGAGCAGCAAGGAGGCAGCAAAATTAACGACCTCACCGTTTTCCTCTTTTTGGGGTTTGCTCAGACCTGACACGAGCTGGGAAACCTGAGCCCCAGCGCTTCCAGGAGCTGCTGCAGTTCCTCTGGACATTGGTGTCTGTTTCCTGGGGTACCTGGTCCCGGGGCAAGAGCTGCAGCAGCACCAACCACGTGCCAAGGGTTGCAGGGATTCCGCAGTGAGGGCTTGCGATGCAAAGATCCCCAAAACAGCGCCTGTCCTCACACCGTGGTGATGGGCAGAGCACGGGAGGAGCTCAGCAGGGCAGTGATCCCAGAGCTGGGGGCTGAGCCTGCCCTGCTGCTTCTTTGGGTGCTGTGGATTCTGGGAGTGTGTGATGGATAACGGTGCTCCCAGCAAGGAGCAGTGCTGGCTAGGGATGATCTCTGGGGAGAGGAGGAGGAGGAGGAGGAGGGAGAGAGAGAGGCTGGAGAGCGAGGGAGGCGGGAGGGATGGCAAAAGAGGGAAACCACTTGGCTTTTTAGCCCTCTGTGCCCTGGGACGACGCCAGGCTCTCAAGCCGGAACGTTTGGAAAGGGAACAGGAGTCCCTTCTTATGTGCTTTAAATTAAAACACAGCGCACACAAAATATCCTGTCGGGGAGGTATGAAAATTTAATCAGCACCCAGAGCTCTGAGCAGCTCGGCAGCGAGCACAGCCCGTAATGCCTCTGCAGCTATTCCTGGCGGCTCCCGGCCGTGCGGGCGCAGCGGGATGGGCTCTGTGCTGGGGGGGAAGGGGGAGCAGGGGCTGCCAAAAAGTCCCCCACGCTCGTGGCACCGCAGGACAGAGCCCCTTCCTCCTCCTTCCTCCGAAATGTTAAACGCTGAGTGTTTTAAACGTGATGAAATTAAAGAAGAGTTAAGAGAGGAGACGTCAAATTCCACCTCGAAGGTTCAAAGCCTTCCTAACTTAACGAAGTGAGCTGTTTCTCCCCAAATGGCTCCAGTTGGTGCCCGTGCTGCCAGCCGTGGGTGCTGGAGCCCGTCCCTGCCAGGCACATGTGCAGCAGCCAGCCTGCTCTCCCCTCTCCTCCCTTTGGAAAAAACGGCTCTTTCTCCGCACTCAGCAAAGCCAGACCCTCGCCAGCTTGCCAAATGTTCCTGCCTTTTTTTTTTTTTTTTTATCCCCTTTTTCCCTCTGTGTGTGTGTATATGTGCTGAAATGACACAGCAAGAAACAAACTGTGTCTGCTGGATCCCAGCTTTCAGGCATGTTCTATCAAAAGCTCCCTGCCCACACCCTGCTCCCTGCCCGCGCGGGGAAAGTCTCACTCCTGGAAGCACTGGAGGAGCTGAGGGGCTGGTGGAAGCACCAGTGCTCCAGCAGGGATGCTCTGGTGCTCCCCAGGAGCTCCAGGCTCGAGGATAAGAGGTGGCAGGGGGTTTCAGTGCTGTCTGGTCCCCCATTGCTCGTCTTTTTTAAGCCCGGGAGTTGTTAAGTCCATGAGCAGGTTTGGTGCTGGAAGTTGTGTTGGTGAGGTGTTGGAAAGCTGGTTTTGTGGTTCTTGGTCAATGTGCTGCTGTGCGTCAGGATTGGGTTATGGGGGTCCATGGGTGAGGCTGGGCATGGGTCTGTTGCCCCAGAGCCTTGCAGCTGGAGTTGGGGCTGTTCCTGTATCTAGGAATGTCATACAACCGCGAAAATCATATTTTGGGACAGCATATCATGAGGTCTGAACTGCCTCTCTGGGCTTAAAACGTGCCCAAAACAAAACAGGGATCCAGGCTGGAAATAACCAAGCCCCATGGAAAAACAGCCCCAAAGCTGTGGGGGCTCCCCGTGGAAGCCGTGCCCTGCTGCAGCATCCAGGGGCTGGGTCCAGCCGGAGAGGCAGCGGCGCTGCCATGTGGACCTGCACTGGAAACACTGGCACTGCCTTGGCTAAGAGCAGGGTCTAATGGAGGCTGTGAAGCTTTGCAAATGCTCCATCAGGAAAAATCCATCTTGCCTGTGGATGTTGGGGAAGGTGCAGGAGGGGTCTGGGCAGGGGGAAGGGGTGGGGGTTTGGGAGCAAAAGTGCGGGGTAAGTGAGGGATCACGGTGAGGGATGACTGTGGGGAGAGGCGGAGGAGGAGGTGCACATGGGAACAAGATTTGGAGATCGGTGCTGGGGCATCTGGGTGCAATTTCTTGGTGGGTTGGCAACAGCAGAACCAAAATTGGTCTTCATGCCTATCTCAAATATTTTGAATGCTTGATTTTCAGTAATGCTTTGGGCAACGCATTTTTTGCATTCCATTTAGAAAAGGGAAAAATGAAATATGTTGTGGGGTTTTTTTTTTCCCCCTGTTTCCCCACTCCTTCCCCGCACGTGCACAAACGAAAGCGCGCCCACACGCCGGGGGCTGTGCTGATCTTTGTGTCCCCTTCTGCCAGGACTCCTGCTTGCCTTGGGCATCCGAGAGCATCCTGAGGCTGTTGCAAGTGCAGGGAATGGGGCAGGAGGTGCTCACCCCGCCTGGATCCCCCCAACATGCGGCCATGGCAGGATGTGTCCTGCCGTGGGTCAGTCCTGGCCTTGCAGAGGAAATGTACCAATTTCCTCATTAACCTGATTTAAAAAAGCAAAGCATTTCCATTCAGATCTTGTCCAGTGCCGGGGTCGCTGATGGATCCCAGGCAGGGCTGGCAGGGAGTGAAGCATGGCCCTGCATGCAGGAGATTAAATTACCACTATTAAAGGGAAGAAAGAGATCTGTTACTGCACTGGGGAGAGCAGCAGCGGGTGTCAGGGTCTGGAGGGAACTGGTTAGGCCAAGGAATCTGCTGTAAGTTATCTTTTTAGTTATTTTTCACCCCTCTTTGCTGGGATATGGAGATTTTGAGGGTGTTCCTGCTGACCTGTGTGTGTTTCTCAGCTGAATGCAGCTGTCATTTGCAGGGAGGAGCGTGTTGGGGGCTGCAGAGGTGATGCTGGGGGGGATGCCATCAGCCATGGCAGGGGCGTGCTGGGTGTCACCACCAGGCAGAGACCATCAGGAGTTGCTGAGCCAAGGGTTTGGAGTGCAAACCATGGAAGCTGTGTTGGTTTCACACCCGCTGTCCCACTCTGCAAGCACCTGAGAAGGGCCGGTGAAGGCAGGTGCAGTGCCCAGGGCAAAGCCCCTTGAGAATCCTGGCTTTCCCCATCAGACTAGGATTGCATTTCCCCCTCACTAGGATTGCAGCCAGTGTGGACTGACAGATCCATCCTGCCCAGACATGGTGGTTGAGACAGTTTGGCCATTCTGTCTCTGGCCTGAAATGCAGGCAGAACTGTGGTTCCCCGTGGGAGCTCTCCGTGGGGCAGAGAACAGCCACAAGAACAGGGTGATGCTACCTGTGCTACTTGGAGATCCCATGGATTCCCTCCCTGCAGGTGCCATATCCCCCAGGCACACCACAGCCAGTCCGTACAGTAATGAACGTGCATTACCCCAGTCTAATTATGTGCCATTTCAGTTCAGATTCAAACAGAAACCACAGAAGCTGGTTCCTCGTGCAGATGGATTTTGAGGGGGGACCTGACTGTGTACAGGGCATCAGGGTCTGCTGCTGGCGTTGGCCACACTGGATGTGGAGGTCTCTAGGACACATCTGCTGGGAAAGGGCATAAAATTCCGCTGCTTCTCAGGGAAAGCCTCAAATGGGAGCTCGGCCCTATTATGAGGCACTGGAGAATTAATGAGGATGGATCTTGATGGGGAAAGGGGAATGGCTTTAAGCTGAAAAAGATGAGATTTACATTATATATCAGGAAGAAATTCTTCCCTATGAGGGTGATGAAGCCCTGGCACAGGTTTCCTGGAGAAGCTGTGGCTGCCCCGTCCCTGGAAGTGCTCAAGGCCAGGTTGGACAGGGCTCTGAGCAACCTGTTCTAGTAGAAGGTGTCCCTGCCCATGGCAGAGGGGTTGGGACTAAGTGGTCTTTAATGTTTCTTCCAACCCAGAATGTTCTAGGGTTCTATGATCTCTGTGTGAATGAACTCCAGCGGCTCCCCGTGTCCTGCTGCTCCCCAGATGAGCTGGGTGCCCGGACCCTCGGTCCCCAGTTCCCCTCCCTGCGCTGGTGAGCAATGAGTGGCCTCTAAGGCACCCTGCACAGACAGTTACGTGCTCTCTGTTTATTTTTAGTTAGGAGGGACTGAGGGGTTTATTGAGGTGTTTTTTTTTTTCCCCCTCCCCTTCCCCTATAGCAAAGAAATCCTAAAGTTTCCCATGCGCCGCAGCCCGAGGGAGGGTACGTGTGGGCTGCGCGCTTGTGCTTTGCATTCGGCTTCAGTGTATATTTAGATTTCTTTAGATTCCTGGCCCCCCGAGTGAGACCTGCTTTTGCAGCTCCCTGTGCCTTTTCCTGCCCTTTGGAAAAATAAAAAAAAAACCCAAACCACCAAAAAAACCCCCACAACAGCACAAGAGCCGCCTAAAGAATAAGCTGGTGCTTGGGGGTTGAGAAGGAGAGGTTGGTGGGTTCCTGCCCTGGGTGGGGGTCCACTGTGCTGGCTCTGTTCCCTCATGAAGGTCCTGTTCCCACACTCTGGTGGTGGGCATTTATAGGCTTAGAGGGTTTTGCTGGCAGCAGAATTGCTTGTGGCAAGATGTGAGTGTGGTCGTTCAGCTCAGGCTGGGAGTCTCCACCAAAGCCTTGGTATGGGAAACACCCTTGGGCGTGTGGTCCCTTGAGGAAGAAGCTGTCACAAGCTCGTGCTGGTTGTGTTGGTGTCTGAGGTGTGCCTGGAGGCAACAGAGAATGTTTTTTGGTCTGGTGGCCACGTGAGAGTATGAGAGGTGGTGGTTTAGGCTGGTGGGGTGCATAGTGAGAAGGTGATCCTCTTAAAAGGAAGGGAAGAAGCAGCAAAGATCAGGCAGCTCCTAGATTTCCCAAGGAGCTTGGGTGAGTGTTGGGACCTGGCCTGCTACACTGAGAGCTGGAGCAGGAACCAGATGTTTCTTCATTAAAGGAGTTACAGCATTGGTGTAATTTGGGGATTAAACTCCCTGTGTCTACCCTGAATTCTGCACATCATGACCTCCTGGTGCCTTCAGCAAAGGCGGGAAGGCACAGTGGACCAAGGCGATGAACCACTGCCTACAGAGGGATAGGAAGAGCAAATGATGCCCCAAAGGAACGGGAAAAGGGGCTGCTCGGTCAAGACAACTACATCTCGGTGCCAAAATTAGTTGGAAAGTGCCATGAGAGCCACCAAAGGTCATGTTGACACAGACCTTATGGAGGATGCTCAAAGGAGCGGTGAGCGGTTCCCCACCTCTGCAGATGGAAGAAAGGCACGGTGAAATGACGTCTGGGGGCATTTGGGCATGGATGGATACTTCACCCCAGCTTTCAGTCAACACAAAGCAACAAAAGGCTGGACAGCAGGAACGAGGACACAGCCGTGAGCACAGCCAACGTGGCAACTAAACATTGAGACCGTGGCACCCATCAGCCAGACCCTTGGGATGGCTTCCCCCCCCCCCCCCCATGCTTGGAGGGAGCTGGCACATGGAATGGCAGGTCTGGAAACAAGTATTTTTAACAACTCCATCGAGTTGGGGGAGGCACCATCTGACTGGAGAATAGCGAATGCGATGCCTATATTTAAAAGCGGGGGGAGGAGGGGAAGAAAAGTAAGGCAGGCAGGAATAGGACTGTAAGGCTGACCTCGATCGCATGCCATTTCGGAACAGATTTGGAAGGCAGGAGAGGAAAATGAATCATGGGTTTGCCAAAGGTAGGTCACTCCGGGCTAACCTGGCATCGGAGGCCTGGAAACGTTGTAGAGCTGCTCTTTGTAGTAAAGCTTTTGCTATGGGAGAGTGTTAATGCAGCAGTGAAGAGGGGAAGGGGATGAGGAGCAGGAGAGCAGGTGGTACTGGGATGATCCTGAGTGGTGTTGAGGGGATACAGAGGATGTCAGCAACCAGTGGAGTCCTTGGGGATGAGTCATGGGCTTTCCTGCTTCCAGCATCGACTGGCTTCCTGGAGGTGGAGGGATGGAGACTGCTACTCTGGGCTTGGAGGCATTTGAGGGCTGGAGGAAGAGATGTGGGATGCAGTGAGAAATGGAAAGCCACGTGCTTGCTGAGGAGCAGCAAAGATTATCTCCTTGGAGCTTAGGTCTTGCCGACTGGGAAGCAGCAGTGTGGAGGAGGAGAGGATGAGCGTGAGCGACATCAGGGTGACCACGAGGTGACCACAGGGCAGCAGTGCCATGAAGGAGGAGAGAGGATTGAAGGCAGGATGGCAAAATCCCTGTAGCATCATGAAGGGATGGAGTGGGACCCATCAGGTTACTCACTCAGGTCTCCTGTGTCCAGGGAAGATGGACTGAGCCTGGACTGGAGCAGGGAAGGAGCTACTAGGTAAATTGGGCAGGAGAGCCAGTTGTGCAAGAGAGAACTGGAAGAACCTTGCTTTGGCTAGCAAAGCAGAGGCTGGGGATGGCCATGATTGCTGTCTATAAATAGATCAGGATGGGAAACGGGAAGGGAAAGAACTATTTCAGCCCAAGGCCAATGCTGGCAAAAGAATAGAGTGGTATATAAAATGACCACAAATAAATTTAGGCTGAGAATTACAGCAGCCATTGGAGCATCTGCCTGAGGAGCCTTCCAGTGGGGATACTTAGTTTTTGGCAGTCGGAGTGGCTGAGGAGGTGCCAGATGACAGTCTGGAGCCATTGCATCCTGACTGGGCATCACCAGCTCCTGGGTTTGTAGGGAGCATTGGGATGTCCCCTGGGAAGTTTTATTTCGGGGTGGGGGATCCCAGCAAAGCTGGCACCAGCCAGGAGGACCCCTGTGGGTGCTGGGAGCAGTGCTGTTCCTGGGGCTGCTGGCATCAGCCTGGGTGGCTGGGACCCTCCCTGAGCTCGCTGTGGCCAGCGGTGTGTCCTTGAGTGTGGGGGTCCACAACCACCCCCTCCTTTGCCTCACAAGTGTCTCTCCTGGAGCTTGCTGGCTGCTAGTGGTGCTGGACATGTAACCTCCCAAACCTCCTTAAAAACCTGTCTAACCCCCTTTACCTCCACCTCTGTGGGAGCTGGGTACTCAAATGAACGTAGAGGTCAGGATTGCAGACAGCCTGTCCCATTGGGATCCTGCCAAGCCCCCGCCTCAGCTTTTCCTTGTCTCGTTCTCCTATAGGAAAGGAGCTCATCTGTTTTCCATTCCCTGTAACAAGGGCCCCTGGGAAAGCCTGTGGTTTTTAGGCAGGAGCCTGTTTCAAAGGTGAGCAATCCTAGCATGGGTGGCAGGTACACAGTGGCATCTTGGCAGGGAGCTGAAGCCCAGCCAAGCTTGGGCTGGGGTCTGCACAGTGCCTTGAGGACTAATGCCGTGGCCAGTGGTGCTGTTAGAGCAGAGCAGAGTGGCCTGAGTGGCTCTGGAGGGCTGTGATGAACACCGAATGCACGGGATTCCCGTGCATCATTCCTTCCTCCCTGCGCTCACTTCTCCCGCTGCTCTGAAGAAAGGGGCTGGAGGTGGATTGAGGCTCTTGAAAGTGCAGGCTCTTGGGAAGACGTGTGTGGTTTTCCCCAGTGCCAAAAGAGGAGGGCAGTGAGTCCTTCCAGATGCTTTCCCCAGCTTTGTCACTGAGGTCTCTGCCTACAGCATCCTCGTCCCAGTGCATTGGGGCATGCTGGTGTCACCCTTCCTGCATTGGAATCGGTGTGTCAGGGTGCTGGGGACACCCAGCTGAAGCTCACACTGGTTGCCTCAGTCACTGGAGGAAGACTCCAGCACGGTGGCTTTCTCTCCCCCCTTGGAGACACGCTTCTCCTCTTGCAGAGCCTCCCCTCAGCTCCTGCACTGGCTGACCGGGAGACGTGGTGCCAATGACTCAGATGAAGATGAGGGCTTAATTAGCACAGGGAGAGGAGGGGGGAAGAGAGAGAAAAGAGAAAGAGTCTTTCATCGCAGCAAGATTGATACCACCTCCCCCAGACAGTCACGTTCTGCCGCATCACCCTCCAGCCTGGCGTCATGTGCACCGTGCCTGACACCGGAGGACAAATGGGGCCTGGGAATCAGGGACAGAGGGGCACTGCTTTATTAAAGCCCTCGGTGAATTAATGTCTGGAGGTATTGAGCAGGGCCTGTCAGGAGCCTTTATAGCCGTCGGGCTGCGCCCTGCGGTTAGAGCTCCCCTCTGATCTCAGCTCCTCGGATTTGGGGTAATGGGCCCAGGGTGGGAGGGTGTCTGTGAGGAATTAGTAGTGATGCCAGCAGCAAAATGCCCATTTTAAGGTTTCCCACTGTGCATTAAAGGACAAATACTGGCTGCCCCTTCTTTAGACACCAGCTTCTCTGGTGTTATGGCACCTTACAAACCTGTGCTCAGCAGGCACTGCTGCTCCAGGGCTGCTTTGCCCTGTCTTGGTGGGATGTGTGGGAGAGCACTGAATCAAGCTGCTGGGGAAAACACGCTTAGGGTGGCCCTCTTGCCCTCAACACCCTGATTTTGGGCTGCAGGACCCTGCACTCCTGACTGTACCATTGCCTTACAGCCCGTGTCCTTGCAGGGCGGGGCAGATAAGGTGGAGGAAAGCGGTCCTGGCCTCTGAGGGCTGGAGACTGGGGGGGGGGAGTATGTCTGGGGCAGGATGCTGAGGGGCATCAGAGCTCTGCTGGTGGGGAGTTCCTCTGCAGGGTGCCCACCAAGTCTTGACAGGCATGGCCACGTTAACCCGGAGGAGCCCAGTGTGGCCAGCCTGGAGGGAGAATCGCCACCAAACGCGTTGCTGCTGTTGAAGGTAACATCATACATGTTCTTTTCTTTCCCCTCCAGACCAATGATGCCTTAGGAGCCACCTGGAACTGGCTGTACTTCATCCCCCTCATCATCATTGGATCCTTCTTTGTCCTCAACCTTGTCCTGGGAGTGCTGTCAGGGTAAGCGAGACGTGGTCCTTCCCCTCTGGGCCGTGCCCGTCGCGTGTTTCAGAGCCCCAGGGATGGCCCCCTGGTCTTGCTGTGTCCCCCAGGACCCCATAGCTGGTCCCTCCATGCCCCCTATGCCTGCTTGCCCTACAGCAAGGGACTGTTCCCTGGCTATGCTTGGCTCTCTCTCGCTGGGGGCTGGGAAAGGGGCAGCCTTGATGATGCTTTCTTGCTGTTTTGGCTGAAGAGCTCGTGGTTTTGGTCACCTGTAATAGATGGTCAGTGGGGATTTGGCTTCTTGGGACCTGCCAGAGGGGAGAGACGTGGTGGGGGGGTCTTATGGAACAGCATTTGAGTCCGGGGTGGATTTGTAGTGGGGTTGTGCACTTGCTGGCTGATGGAATATGGTGGGCATGGGTTGGGGTGGGTCTGGGGGTTGTTGCAGGGCCCCTCCATGCCGTGCAGGCTGTGCCCAGCGCTGCTGGGGGATGCACACTGGTGAGAGCAGGAGTGCCTGGGGTGCATGTGGACAAGCCGGAGACGTAGGGACAACGCGGCTGTTCCTGTTCTGCACTTCCCAGGGGAAAAGCGGTTTTAATCCAAGCCATTAAACTGGGTTTAGAGAGAAAAAGGATTGTCTCCATGACAATGAACTGTGGTTGCATCAGCACATCCGCAACCGCTGGCAGGGGTTGGTGCATGGGGGAGAGCATGTCCTCTCCTGCGCTGGGAAGGGGACGTGGGCTCCTGTGCCCTTACCGAAGCAGGTAGCTTTTTAGCTGACCTCTCACCATGCCAAAAACCAAAAGCTCTTGTAGTACTGTTTTGGCCAGGTGGAAAGCCCTCAGATGGAGGGATCAAGGTAGAGAATGGCCTTGGTCTTTTCTGTCCCTGTCTTGTGATCTCAGGTGTGATGATGGTGGTGGTTTCACGAGTTTCCTGAGCAGCAGTTTGGGCTTATTCAGGGTCTGCTGGTGGGTTGAATTTCCCCAACTCTCATTCTGGCGTCTGAGTTCAGGGGCTCTGGGGACAGGCTACAGGAAGGGCTTCACCTTGCCTTGCATGGAGGGACTTTTTATGGGGGATGAAGGTATCCAAGCAGTATTCAGTGGCTTTAGTATTCCTTACGCCACATCCAGCTTGGGCATGTGAGCAAAGTCCAACTGGGTGTCAGTGTCAAGCGGGAGCTTTCCTACAGAAGCCTAAAGAATGAAAGTTAGGAAGCTCAGGGCTAGGTAGCTGGGAAACCCCCTTATTAGAATGTTGAATTGTGTCAGTGTAGTGTGTTGTGTGAACTCTGAGGCTTTTGGTGCTGGTGAGCAGCTTGGGGGCACAGCAAGGCAGCACTGCTCTGGCCTGCAAGCCAGACACTGGCCAGACTACTGGAGGAGGGCTCATGGGATGCCTGGCCATGCCCTGGTCCATCTTGGTGCTTTCCTACACCGGGCCTGCACGAGGCAGCTGTTTCCATGCCCGCTGAATTGGATGCAGTCGTCTAGGGCTCTTCCCAGGCACTGGCTGGCATTTCGACTGTTTGTTTATTGCTAATAGGGTCTGTATTGGGGAAGGATGCAAGTGGGTGGGTGGCCTAATTGGCAATGGAGATGCTCTCGTGGCGTGCCAGATATCTAGGGAAAGGCAGGACTGCTCAGCTTCCCGGAGGGCTGAGCGAGGTGAGCGGAGGTGGCGAGCTGGGCTCTGCCCACTCGATGGCAAGGCCACCGTGTGTGACAGGGCCACATCCTCTGCAGCTCTGTGGATGCAGGACCTCCAGCAGGAGAAGGTACTTGAGCATGCAAACAATGGATGTTCTCGAGCACAGCAAGAAGAGCTTTGTTCCTTGCGCTGTTTGCTCAGTTTTTATTGTTTTTAACGCTTACCGCAATCCTGTTGTGCTGGAGGAGAGCACTTGGCTCTGTTGCAGGAGGTGAAGGGTGACCTTTCCATTGCCCAGCTCTGAGCTGGATGAACAGGCAGGGTCTGGATACGCCGGCATGCCCTGTGGCTGGGCTGAGCTGAGAGGGGATGGTCACTTTGGGAATAAGCTACACCTCCACTCGAAGGAATTCCTTCCCTTGCACTACGGCATGGCTTTGAAGAGAGACAGACTGTTCCCAGCTGGCTGAAATCATGGTCACTCAGTTAACATGGGGCACAGTGGTGAGTGCTGAGCCCTGGTAACCTGCTTTCAGAGTTCTGGACCCGTGTTGCTTGCAAACTGCTCCGTCTGTGTCGGTGAATATCAAGGTCTGCTTGGGACTTCCGGACTGCTTCTCCAAGTTCACGCTCAGGAGCTGCTGCAGAGCTGCCTCTGCCCTCACCTTATCTTGGCAGGGGTTTTCTTTGGGGCAACAGCCAAACACCCAGGGCAGATCCTGAATGCAAAGAGGCTGCAGGAGGACATTTGTATGTTTAATTTGCCACCAGCAGAAGTTTGCTGGAGCCCAGATTTAGCAATCTTCTGGTTGCGATGAGCATCTCTCCCAACAGTCAGTTCCCCAACTGTTAAGCTGAGGCATGACCTCCGTGATGTAAACAGCCTGGATCCATCTGCTCCTTAAGCACAAAGTATGTGGGAGAGGAAAAGAAATCATCATACCAAGGCTCCTCGATTTTTCTCCCTAAATACTAACAGGCACACATGCACTGGAATTGCATGCGACACTATTAAGAGGAGATGGAGCTGCTCCAGGCAGGGGCTTGGAGAGCCAGTTCTTCTGTGGCTTTGGCATTTATTACTGTGTCTATTAACTTTCCCCCTCTATGGGTGCAATTATGGATCAATTAATTCTGACTGAAAGCAGGAAAAAGGAAAAAAATAAATCTTGGCCCTGTTCCTCTTTGAGAGCAGGTACGAAGCCCAAGGAGATGTGACTGCTCAGCTTTTAAAGCTACACAAGCTACTGAAATAATCCTGGCAGAAGAGAGTCAGTGGGAGCGAGCGAGGATGGAGCATCCATTGAAATGCCCTGTTTTCTGCCATGTGGCAGCTGGTGGATTTGAGAGCTTGGGAAGATGCTGAGACTCATATCAAGTATTGCCTGATGCTATCTTGTGGCCCGAGAAGTTGCACATGCCCCATGCTGGAGATTTGCAAAGCTTTCCTCTCCTTTTTTTTTTTTTTTGGTGAAATCACTGAGTTTTGGTTTTTTGGTTTTTTCCTCCTCAGCTGTTTCTCATGTAAAACAGTTTGGATATGTGTGTTCAGGTTGTGTCTCCGGAGCAGCAGAGACATGATGAGAGCTGTGCTGTCCCAGCCTGGCTTCCAGCAGCAGTAATGCCACCCCAGAAGTAACCACAGCTCACCACTGGTCCTGTCCCAGCCCCTATGGACACCCTGCCTGCTTTGCCACTCCTGGCAAGGAGGTGGTTTATGTCTAGGTTGTCCCTGGGAGCAAGAGGGTGAAAGAGTGAAGATTAAAAAAAAGTCGTGCTTGGAGGAGTAGCACTGAGGGCTCATGCAGATTTCCCAATACCAGACAGGCTGCATTCTCACTCTTTTCCACCTCCCTTTCCCCAGCTTCTGCAGATCTGGTTTGCAGTCACCCTCCTCCATTCATTGCAGCATCCTCCTCCTGTTGAGGGCTGGCAGACTCCATTCCCCTATCCAGTCTCAAACTTCTAGCCCCTTTCCAGGGTAACAAAGCTGCATTTGTGGTCTGCAGCAACAGCTGAGTGGGTGCACAGTGGACGCTGCCTGACCTGGGAAGGCTGGATCCTTAGGCCAGCCAAGGAGAAGACCTTTGGAAGCTGATCACAGAGGAAGAAGTCGAGCACAATGGCAGTAAAAATGAAATCCATCTGCCTTGTACCAAACAAGAGAGTAATTTAAATCCTCCTAATTGCTTCCACTCATCCTGGTGATGTTAAGCCTTTTTCTCCCTTTAAATCTTTTCTGCCCCCCACCCCCAGCTCTTGCACTAAGCCTTTGAAAGAAACGACTAATGTTATAATTAAAGGATCAATTTGGCAAGATTTCTTTGTCTTAAGATCTTTCTTTCAGGTTGGGTTAGCACTGCATTCCCAGTCTCCGGAGAGTTTTCTTCAGTTCCTTCAGGAGCCTTCGGTACCATCTCTGAAATCTTTTCACTTTGCTTAATTTGAATTTTTTTCCCATCCAATTTGGAGGCATAACAAACGATGAATAAAATTAAGTTTTATAGCAATTAATAATAAAGGTGTTGAGGGAGCAAGTGTACGTTTTCGATGGAGATGGGCTTCTTTTCGCTGGCTCTACACAAAAATCTGAGCCCCCATGAGTTTGAGCAGGATCAGATGGTTTGAAGTCAAAAACACTGGGAAGAGGGATTAGTATCTCAGAGGTAGGTGATTCATGGAGGGGGATGTGGGGAGTCACGCTGCCACAATGCAGGAAGGCTTGTGTGGGGATCAGGAGTTGAGAACAGGGTGTCAACAAACAAATTTCTTTGCTGGAAGGGTGGTCAGGCATTGGAACAGGTTGCCCCGGGGAAGCGGTGGAATCACCGTCCCTGGAAGCATTCAAAACACGTGTGGATATGGCCCTTGGGGACAGTTTGGTGGTGAACAGGGTGGCGCTGGATTTGAGGGTCTTAGAGAGCTTTTCCAGCCTTAATAACTCTGTGATTCTGTGCCCAAGAAATACTGAGTTGGGAGCGTGAAAGCTTGGTTTTTGTTTTTGCTTCACTGGTTGTAGGATCTCTGGGAGTGGCTCGGAGGAGATGTGAAATGTTCTGCGCTTGTTGTGTGTTTGGGGACTCAGTGGTTGCAGCCACTTCGGAGTGGAGGTGTGGGTGTGACGAGGAAGGTGGGCTGCGATGCCTCCTGCCAGGTCCCACAGCACCCCCACGGGCTGCACGTTGGTTGGGCCACATTTGGCGAGAAACGTCCACGCTCGTCACTTTGTTCTGGGGAAGCTCTTTGTCATCGACGTGGTATTTGAACATGAGTGAAGCAAAGGAGCCTCTGATACCTTCATCTCCGTTCAGCAGGCAGGTGGGCATCCATATTCAATGAGAGCCTCTCTGCCACGCTCTGCTGTACCACCTTTCCGCAGAGGGCCTCCAAGCCCTATGCAAACAAGGTGCCTGACAAGGGATGCGCGTGTCTGGCGTGCCCCATCCTCCAGTGTTACAGGGGAATAATGGCTCCTCTTGCAGCCAGCTGGACGAGATTGAAAAAAAAAAAAAAAATCCACAGCGAAAAGATGACTCGGTGACTTTCCCCTTTGATTTCTCCTGGCAAATTATTTGCCAGCATGTCTCAATTGCTTCAGAATTGCTCTTGTTCGTGCCCCCTTGCAAACCTGCTCCGTGGATTGCCCGTGATCTGCAGACTGGGGGTGAAAAGGCTCAGGCTTTTTTTGATCCTCTCGGCCAAGCACTCGGCAGATATTCTTGCTTATGGATTTGCTTTTGGAGTTGTTTGTTCCAGATTATTGTAATTTCTGTGATCCTGGTTGATGACAGCAATAGCGTGGCCATGGCTGCAGCTCTTTGACTTGGTGGATGGCTTTGGAGATGCCCAGTTCCTCCAGGATCAGCTCCACCCTTGGTGCTGGACGCTACCGCTGTGTGAAGCTGACAGGACACCCCAAATGACACCCACAGAATTATTTGTTCTCCGTGCATCTCCAAGCTGCTGTTTGGTTTGCAGCAGTGGAATGGCACATCTAATAGTTGCGTTGCAGGTTTCACGCTTGATGGCTGGTTCTGAATTCATTGTATCTGTGTGTTGAAGGCTTCAATTAGAGTGCTTGGAAGCTCCTGGGAAGTTAACACGATGAAATGCTGGAAATTGGTTATCTTTTTTTCCCCATGCTGTAACTCACCTGCAGTACAGGCCGTGCACCTTTCATCTGCAGATCACTGTTGCTTGCAAAGGGAAACTGTATAACTGTTCTCTGCTTAAAGAGGATAAAAACTGGAGCATAGGAGGGAAGGGGAGGAGTGACATTTTTCCAGCACTGCATGAGCCAGTGGGAGTGATTGCGAACAAAGCCCGGGGCTCTTGAAGCAGCGAAGCTGTGCTGCTCATGCCAGCCCTGCCTGATAAGAGTGAAACACAATCTAGAGCTTCCAACTCTGCTTCTGGCTGATGGGGCTTCCAGAGCCTCCACCACCCTTCTGCAGCTTCCTTGCAACGTGGGCTGACTGTCCTATGGCTGCATTTGCTGCATCGCTGCATCACTCTGGGCCATGGGGACAGCAATACAAACCCCAGTGCTGTTACCCTTGGAAAAATGTTGAATTGCAATGTTGGTGGCCCTCTTATCTGCTGGTGATGCAGGCCAGCATCCTGCTGGATTTCTCTGCTGCAGCAGCACGCTGTTTGCATTGAGCTTGTCAGCGGGATCCACAGGCCCCATTCCACAGAGCTGCTTCCCAGCTGGGTAGATCCCAGACTGTGCTGCCCTCCTGGATTATCTTTTCCTGTGTGCAAGACCTTACAATTGTTCTTGATGAATCAGAGAATAATAGAATGGCCTGTGTTGGAAGGGACCTTTAAAGATCTCCTCATTCCAACCCACCTGCCATGGACAGGGACACCTGCCACTAGACCAGGTTGCTCAGAGCTCCATCCAGTCTGGTCTTGAATACTTTCAGGGATGGACCATCCACAGCTTCTCTTCCTAAGGTTCTTGATAGCCCACTCTTTGAGCCTATCTAGGTCCCCCTGCAGGATGGTTCTCCCTTCCAAAGTGTTCACTTCCCCACTCAGCTTGTTATTAGCAGCAAACTTGGCCTTGGAGAAATCCAGGCAGACAATCGCAAGCTTCCTGCAGGGTAGAAGGTAACCATCAGCATCTGCCTCTTCTTAAGTGGGACAGTGATGTAATGGGGTAATCTCAGGGCTGGTATCTCCCAGCTCCTTCCCGTTTTGCCGTCTCCCCAACAGCTTGTCAGCTCTTCATTCCCCAGCTCGTGTGACTGCCAGCGCTCTATAAATGTGCTCTCCTCAGCGCTGTCATCCGTGTGCTCTGCCTCTCGCCGCAGCTCTGGCACACCCTGGGCAAGCACAGGGATGGTCAGAGCTAGCGGCCACCACTGGAAGGGAACACAAGGAATAGGATGTTTCTGTTTCCCTTCCTTCCTCTCTGTGTTCCTTCTTTTCACCAGTCGGTGCTTCGTAGGAGATTTCGCTGAGACAACCCAGCTTTGTTAAGGAATCTTAGCATAGTTCGGGGTTGGAAGGGGGCTTTAAGGGCCATCTAGTCCAATGTCCCTGCAATGAGCAGTGACGTCTTCAACTCGACCAGGTTGCTCAGAGCCTCATCCAGCCTGGCCTTGAACCTTCTCTGGCTTCGGGCAGTTCAGGTGAACTTAAATCAAGCAATTTCCCGTAGCCAAAAAAACTTGTTTCCTCCTACAAAGCAGGCCTCTGAAGCACATCTTCCCTCTGCAGAGGTTTTTGCACCATTTGGGCACCCTGCTCCTGCCCTTGCTGTCGGTTCAGTGCAGTAATCCTGGTCTGCAGTGTCAGTTTTGCTGTGCTGCTTGTCACCGCCTGTTTGAGTTGAAGCCCCAGGTTACAGACTGCGCAGTCAGTTCAACACTCTTACTTCGCTTCCTTTACACCTCTTGGGTAAATACCATCTGATCCCCCCTGGTTTGCAACTGTCTCAGCTGTGTTTTCCACACCGTCTGTTGTCAGTTCTGTCCCATAACCTTCTCTGACACCCTCCTGGAGTCTCGAAGGCAGTGTTCCCTCAGATTGTGGTGCTCAAACCTGAAGTGGAGCCATGAGCCGAGACCTGAGGAGAGCAGCAGTATTACCTGAAGTCTTACAGATGGTCTTCTTTGGTATGCATCCCATTATATTTGTTTTTGTTGGGTTTTTTGTGTTGTTTTTTTTTTTTTTTTTTCTCGTAGCAGCATAGTACTGCTGTCTCACCTCAGTGTGTAATCCAGTATTTCTCTGCTTCCCACCCCATCCTTTCCACTGCCTTGTGTGGTTTTACGACCTGTTTCGTAACTGGTTTGCTGCAGGGAACTTTAATGGTTGCAAAAGGTGGTGAATTGATGGGTTTGAAGATAGCTGGGTAGTTGTTTTGAAGCATGGAGCCCACAATATTGAGGTGACCAGCGCTATATACCTGCTCTAGACTCAAAGATGGTTTGAAAAGTAAAAGAGTGGATTGCAGTACCTGTGATATTCTTTTTTCTTAACTGGTTTTTGGTTGTTGGTTTTCTTGTGGTTGGTTGGTTGGGGTTTTTTTCTGTTGTGGTGTTGTTTTTTGGTTTTGTTTTGTTTTGTTTTGTTTTCAAAAAAGGGGATGCATTTTCAAGCTGGGTGCTTCCACATGTGTAGTTCTCCCATTGAAACCAGACTTGAGCTTCCCAGTTAGAGCTGGAAATTGTGGTAGAATCATCACTGCCCTGGTGTGGGGGAGGATGTGGGGACACGGAGAGGAAGGTGGCTGAGCATGGTGGTGTCCCCTAAGGTCTCCTACCAGGAGCAGAGATGCTCCCAGGCTGCATGAGGGGAATGCCGAGGCTGTAGAGGAGGATTTGCAGGCAGAGGAGGAGCAAACCATCTGTGCTCCGATCGCCCCGGCAGGCTGGGCATGGTGTGTGGATGGATGGAGCCCTTGTGTGCAGGACAGATGGCACACACTGCTCCCCAGATTCCACCATGACCCTCAGCTCTCACCTCCAAAGCTCTCTGAGCACCTTCAGCTTCATGAGAAGGGCTGCAATGACGTAGTGTGGGCACGTGTGGAGCTCAGGCATCGTGGGTGGATGTTTTCACGCTGGAGCCATCAGGATTTAGGGCCTGGAGACCCAGGTGAACAAGCAGGGGTGTTGCTGGTGGAGACTGTGCAATCTGCTGGGGTCCCTCAAATCCCCCTTGCAGGGACCCCATGGGGCAGCAAGCCCTGGGCTCTTTGCAGGGCAAAACTGGGCCATCCCTGGCAATGTAACCCAAACACACCGGGAGCAGAGCCCTTCAATGGGAGGCAGGAGCCTGCTCTCTTGGTGATGGGATGCTGCCCTGCCTGTGACTTGGAGCCTTCCCAAGCGGCTGTCAGTCACCGTTGCTGGCCCTGTTCTCACTCACACACAGTATTATCTCTACCCGCTGCTGCAAATTGGCTCTGAGCAATCGTTGATCTGTCAGCATCGCCTACCCACTCTCAGATGTCACCAGCCCCCGCTGCTGCCCTGCTCGGTAACGTGTCTCTCTGAAATGTAATAATTCATTAAGTTGAGATTAACTTTTTTTTTTTCTTTTCTCCCTCCCCCCCCCTCCCCTTTCTGCCACCCCTTCCTCCTTCTAATGGACAAAAGCAATTAAGCTCCATTAGGGACCAAGTGTGTGGGAAGCGACTCCGTCGGAGGCGCTGCCGCAGCCGCACGGACCTTGTCCCTGAGTGCGTGTGGCACCAGCTTCCTGCAAATCAGTGCTCCGTGGGCAAATGGTTGGGTAGGGGGAAAGTGCCTGATGAGGTGGGCTCTGGAAAAGATGCTCCCGTCCCCTTCTTCAGCAAAAGGAGACACCAGCCTCAGCAGAGGAGGGGCTGGAAAGACAGGGATGGCGAAGCAGGAGGTGGCAGAGTGGCCTGATTCCCAGCTGGCGTAAAGCAGGGGAAGCTTACCAAGTGCTCCCAGTTGCAGGCAAGCTGGGGTTGTTCAGCCTGGAGTGGAAAAGGCTCTGGAGAGACCTTAGAGCCCCTTCCAGTGCCTAAAGGGGCTCCAAGAGATTTGGAGAAGGGATTTTGGACTAGAGTGTGGAGTGACAGGACAAGGGGGAATGACTTCAAACTGGGCAGGGATTAGGTCAGATATTAGGAAGAAATTCTTTCCTGTAAAGGTGGTGAGTCACTGGCACAGGTTGCCCAGAGAAGCTGTGGCTGCCCCATCCCTGGAGGTGTTCAAGGCCAGGTTGGACAGGGCTTGGAGCACCCTGGCCTAGTGAAAGGTGTCCCTGCCCATGGCAAGGAATGAGATGGTCTTTAAGGTCCCTTCCAGTCCGAATCATTCTAGGATTCTATATGGACAGGGTCTGGCTGGGAAAAGTGCTGCCGAGGTGCTGGCTGACATGGGGTTATGGCCTGTGGGGCAGAGGTTCAGGGCCTGGGAGGACCAGGCGACCAAACCAGAGGAAGACAGGCAACTTCCTCACTAACTCAGACTGCAAATGGCATCTTCTCATTTTTTGACATCCCAAATTTGCAAACAAAACCTGGTGAGGAATGATGTCACAGCCAAATGCTCCTCCTGCCTTTCCTCCAGATAGGGCAAGGAGGGTTTTTGGCATGGCATGCCCAAAACTGAAAGTGCATTTCACTCTTGGCTGTGGCAGGTCCTTCCTTCTCCCCCATCTCCTCCCACCCTCCTTGCCTTCACTTAGGCTGCTTTTCTCTTCCTTGCCTTTTGTTTTTCACCCTTCCCTGCCCTGGGAAGAAAGTTTTATTTCAGTCTGAAAGCCAGTGCTGGAGGGGGAGAGTCATTTGATGCTTAATGCCGGAGCGGCAGGAAACTTCACCTTCCTGGGGTGGAATTAAAAATGCCTGAATTGTCTGGGGACCTTAAACAAGAGATTGCAGGGAACATTCAGGGCTTTCCACACAAACACACACACATGCGAGAGAGCCCACACGGCGTCAAGGGTGTAATAACTCAGCTGGGGTAATGCACTTGAACTCTCTCTGCAGCAGACAGACCAGTCCTTTCAATTCTTGGGAATATATTTTATTTTTTTGAGGCTTGAGATTGCTGCCAGTCTCTGGGGAGAGAGATGTTCATCTTCCAGAGAGAACAGTGCCATTTGTTCTTTGTAATCGTGCTTCCTTCAGAGCACCCTGGGACCCGGGAGGGGGATGGGGGCATGGGCTGGAGTTCTGTGGGTGCTGGGACTTGGGGATGGAACAAGAAGCTGCAGCCAGCAGATTGTGACCCCCTGACGTTGTGGCAAGGAGGGAAGGGTGTGCTGGGGGGATGTCTGGTGTGAGGGATGCTCCCTGTGTGCAAATGTGATCGTCAGTGGAGGTGTAACTTTCGGGTCGAGGTGCCCCAGGTATATGGTGCGTGCAAACATGGGGTGTGGGACCTCCTAGAAGCAGATCTGGCCACATCATTGTACGTACAACCCCTGGTGTGTGTGTGGAGGTTGCCTGCACTGCCACTCCTGCGTTCCCTGTCAAGTATTTCCATTTTTCTGTTTGTGCTCGATGTACTTTGCGCATGGGGGTGTCTTCACACAGCTTTGGGCCGGGCTTATAGGTGAAGTCATGTCTTGTAGGAGTGACTGATTGAGGAGTGTGATTGTGTGCTTAGGGGTGCATGTGAGCACGTGGCTGCTGCTGCCTCTGTGCACCACGGGTGTTGGAGGCTGCAGCAGGCACAGCATTAGTTCTGGCCAGCGTTGCTCGGTGTTTGATGTGCCCCAGTCTGCACGGAGCCCCTGCGGTGCTGCCTGGCCTCCTGCCCATTGCAGAGCTGCCCCAAGCTGTTGTCCTCTTCTGGGCTGGTCATCACACCTGGACAGTTCTTGTGAGACGCTGAAATCCAGAGGAGGACAACAGGGATGTCTCAAGTCCTGGGAAAATAATCCAAGGAGAAACTGGAATGAAAAGGAATTCAGAGGAGGAGGTAAAAGCAAGGGGCATGACCTGCCCTGCTCCATCCCCTCACTGCCTCTTCCCACTGCCTGGTTTTTATCCCCTCAAGGGACACGCAGAAGCCAAGCCTGGAGTTGGGTGGCACTGGGAGCGTCCTCCCTGAGTGGTGGCAGCTCCCAGCTGGGGCATGCAGGACTCAGCAGCAGTCAAGCAGGGGGTTTGCTCCCGTCCGTCCACGCCTCCTTTTCTCCTCCCTGATCGTTCACCCATCCCCTGCCCGTGCTTTGGCCAGGGATGGCTGTTCATCTCCTCAGCAATCACCTTTGGCAAACCCTCGGTCCCTGCCATCCCCGTGGTTCTCCAGCCCCCTGCACACTCTGCTGCCCCTCGGACCTGCTCTCACCACTCCCTTCTGCCCTTCTCCAGGGAGTTTGCCAAAGAGCGTGAGCGAGTGGAGAACCGCCGAGCCTTCATGAAGCTGCGGCGCCAGCAGCAGATTGAGCGGGAGCTCAACGGATACCGGGCATGGATAGACAAAGCGGGTAAAGGCTGCTGGGCCGGGGGGCTGCGGGGGCACAACGGGCACCACGCACTGCCGGTCACGGGGGGTGGTGGGGCTGGAAAGGAATCCCCGAGCGACATCCAGTGCAACCCCCAAGTGGCTCAGGTGCTCCCGTGGTGATGTTGGGCGAGCTCGGTGTGACGGCCCAGCCCGGCTGCAAACAAGGACATCGCCGACCGCTTGTGAAACCTCTTGTTCTGTGGCATGAAACTGTCATATTCTGAACACGAGGTGTGTTGCATCTCCAGGGGAGGCTGTGAACAACGCGGCTGTCAGCTGTGCTCTGCAATGGTTTCCTTTCTCTTGAAGTTTGCTGGAGCCCTCTGCAGTGGTGGGCAGTGGGAAAGTAGAGCAGTGAATGGTGAAACTGGTTTTCCAGTTAAATCTCCTCCTGGAGCCGTCTGGAGGGGATGCACTTACTGGTTCCTGCCTTGAGGCTTGTGGACCTGAGGAAGGGCTTGGGGTGGTGGAGATTCCAGGCTTCCTGCTGACACCCAGCCAAGCGTGACAGCCTGTGGGTGTTGCCACAGTCCATGTCCTGGCTTGCTCCTCATAGGAATCAGGTCAGTGCGTCGAGCTCTGCGAAGGGAAGGTTTACACTTTCATCTGGCATTCAGACTTGTAAAATATGGCTAACTCAAAATGAGCCCTGAGCCCCAGACCTTAGTTTTGGCCCTGGGTAGAGCCCCTGACCTGACTACAGTGTTCAGCTTCATGGTGAGATTAATGACAGTGGAGGGAGAAGGGCTGACTGCAAGTAATTTTTCTTTCTGACCCAGTGGGTGGTAGCTGCCACTTGCCACCCTCCTAACCAATACTTGATAAGAGTTTGCAACCTAGAGCCAGCCTCTGGGCTGGGAAAGGTGCTTAGGTACGAGACAGTGATGTCTGATGGTGTCTCATCTCCTGATGCTGAACTCTGTGTTTTGCATAGAGGAAGTCATGCTGGCTGAAGAGAACAAAAATTCTGGGACCTCAGCCTTAGATGGTAAGACAAGCAATGCCCTTAAAATCTCCCTGCTCTTCCTTCTGCCTGCCTAGTTGAGACCTTCCAGCTGTGATGGGAGGTCTGGGGATGCCTCAGGGGAATCTGCAGCCCATGAGGGGGGTGTGGGGAGGTGGATTGACAGTTTAACCCCTCCTACCAGACTTAAGCACAGATCACCAGGTCCTGGTTAATGAGCTGGCTACTGGCAGAATTGGGCTACTATCTAACACCCATTCCTCTTCCCTTTGTAGTGCTCAGGAGAGCCACCATCAAAAGGAACCGGACAGATGCCATGAACCGTGACTCGAGCGACGAGCACTGTGTTGACATCTCCTCCGTGGGCGAGCGGAGGCTGGCACAGAGAAGACCTCTCCATCCCACCTTGGGTCAGTGCAGTTTGCAGCTTGCTTCCCCAAAACCTCTGCCAGCTTACTGAGTTGCCAGAGTCACAGCCATCACGTGGAGGCTGTCACGGATCAGCCGTCTCTGCTAGTTCTGCTGCAAAGGGGGAAAACCTCCTGCTGTCCCCTTAATAACCATTTGGATAAGTTGTGTCCCTTAAGAGCAATGTCCGTGAGCCACCTGTCCTGTCTCACGCTGCAGGCAAGGCTGGAGCATCCAAGTCCTTCTCTCAGCTTGACTGGAGCACCCAACTCCTTGTCCCCCCTCTTTTCCTTTAGGTAACCCCTTGAGTCACTCTGGCCTCAAAGGTGCCAGAATGGACAGTGCCTCCTACTTACGACACAAGGAGCGGCTCCTGCGCATCTCCGTTCGCCACATGGTGAAATCCCAGGTCTTCTACTGGATCGTCCTGAGCCTGGTGGCTCTCAACACTGCCTGCGTGGCCATCGTCCATCACAACCAGCCAGCCTGGCTCACCCACTTCCTCTGTGAGTCCCTGGGCTTTGTGTAGGTGTGAGAGCTCTGCCTGTGTGGGCAAAACCTTCTTCTCTCTGGTAGCTGGAGGTTGCAGCACACCTTTGCTCCTTGCCTCAGGGCACTTGGGGATGAACCCCACCAGAATCATGCTGGTGTGGAGCTGGGTGGGGAATAACCTGAATTACATTCGCTGTTGATAACAAAGGGGTGTGTACAGCCGTGGAATTCAGCTTTGCCCTTGGCCCTGTGGCCGCTAAGGGCTGTCTCAGCCCTGTGAGTAAATGTGGAGGGGTTGTACTGGCCTCGTGTCCTTCAGGTCTGATGTGTTTGTCAACAGAGAGAAATAAACTGTGGGTCTTGGTGGGATTTATCCTAAAATTGTGACCAGTAGTGATGGAAATCGTGCAGGAGACATCTTTGAATGCCCACAAGCAATTGCTGAAAGGTGTGAGTTTGCAGGGACAGGACTGGTCGTGGAGACAGAATTTTGGTGCAGAGCATGGCATGGGCATTCCAAGCTTCCAGTTACAGGAGTGTCCCTCCTCAGCCCATGGGCCATGGTACAAGGTCGGGTCTCAAAGGCACTACGCCCGTGTCTATCCTAGCATGGGCAGAGCAGTGTGGTCAGCCCCATGGCAGTCATATGTTACTCCTGAGCTGCTCCTCCTGCTGCTGGAGTAGTTCTGCTTGTTATTCTTACCTTGAAAATGTCCCTGTCAAGCACCAGGTGTACCCAAACCTGCAATAGTGTGCTCGGGCCTGCCGGGATCCCAGCACGCCGCAGTGTGGTATGGCAGCTGGTATGGTTGTGAGAAGCATCTTCTGGACAAGGGGAAGAGCCAGACTCTTGCCTGCTAAATGTTCATGAAATAGCTGGAGAAGCTTTTCACTGGCTCTTGGCTGTTCGGCTTGGTTTCCCTGGCCATGTTCCAGCTGTGCAACGACTTAAATCCAGGTTGCTAATGTACAGTGTCATGTGGTTGATGGCTTTGCAGAGGCCTCAACCACTGTCAAATCACGCTGAAGAGCTGCTCTGCTCTGTGCTGGCCAGCCCTGGTCCTCCCAAACTCCCGGGACACTGGTGCATCTACCCTGAACGGTTAAGTTATGGGGTTGATGCGCTGTTACATACAATTTAACTCCTCACAGACAGGCTTCCCTCACCCCAGACTCTGAGAGCCTGGGGATGCAGTGTGGTCCTTGCCTTGTCCCATCTCTGTGCTGTATGGGTGACAGGTGGGTGCGTGCAGGACGCTCTGCACAGCTCACTGTCCCAAGGGTAGCATGTTTGGGTTTTCTCTTTTAGACTATGCAGAGTTCCTGTTTCTTGGGCTGTTCCTGCTGGAGATGTCCTTAAAGATGTATGGGATGGGGCCACGCCTTTATTTCCACTCTTCCTTCAACTGCTTTGACTGTGGGGTAAGCAGGCCTGGAGATGCTGTGGGTGTGGGGGGAGATGCAACATAAGGCACCAAGGGGGTGGGCAGGGGAGCCCTTTCTGCTGGGGCAGCCTCCTTGTGTCATCCCGAGACACCAGGTCTTGGGCAGGGTGGTGTGTGCCTCATCTTCAGGCACACTGCGTGTGTGTTTTCCTGCAACAGACTGTCCTGAGCCTGTCTTTGACTTGTGGCTGTGTCTGCTTCTCAGGTCACAGTGGGAAGCATCTTTGAAGTGGTTTGGGCTATATTCAGACCAGGAACCTCTTTTGGGATCAGTGTCCTACGAGCCCTTCGTCTCCTGCGGATATTTAAAATAACCAAGTGCGTACCAACCATCAGAGCCTGTCAGTCTCCATCTCATACTGGGGCTGCAGCCCAGATCCAGTCACTCCTGCTCTCCAGCTGATGAGGTCAGCATCACTGTGAGTGCTCCAGCAGTGTCTCTGTTTTCTAGGTACTGGGCATCCCTGAGAAATTTGGTGGTCTCGCTGATGAGCTCCATGAAGTCTATTATCAGTCTTCTCTTCCTCCTCTTCCTCTTCATTGTAGTCTTTGCCCTGCTGGGAATGCAGCTGTTTGGAGGCAGGTAGGTTGTTTCAAGTCTGAGGAATAGGGATTTCTTGGTGTTAAAACCAAGTGATGACACCTTCTTTAGGTGCCCAGGAAGACTGTAAGCCTTCCCCCTCAGTCTGCTCCTAACAGTGGTACTTCTCCCACACGGAAGTCCCTGCTAAGGGGGTGCCTTTGGGCTGTGAGGGTCCTTCTAGGCAGGAAGCTTTTTTGGTTTCTAGCACCAAATACTCGGGAGACCTTTTTTGGACTGGGAAAAGGTCCTCCTAAGCACAAGAGAGCTGATAGTATAGCACTCAGAGGTTTGTTGATCTTGGTGTTTCATCCTGTTTGTGTTCCGGTTCCCCTTTCCAGGTTTAACTTCATGGATGGGACTCCATCAGCCAACTTCGACACTTTCCCTGCGGCCATCATGACAGTGTTTCAGGTAGGAGCTGGACTGCAAGGGAACACAAGTAAAGGGACTCGGGACTCGCTCCCCCATGGCTGGAAGGGGCTCTTTAAACCAAGCAGGCTCCCCTCTATCAGCTGTTAGGATATAACTCACTTCCTCCCTCTCCTGTATAACAAAGTGGATGGCCAGAGATGGAAACTCTCCTGCCTGTGTTACAGAAAATGAAGAGTTTCAAAACTCTTCTGAGGAGACCTAAATCCTCAGCAATGTCCAGTGTCGTGTCCCTCAGGTGCTGCGCCTGAGGGGCTGCGTTACCCACTGCACAGGGTCTCTGTACTTGGCTCCTGTGTATTGGTGGGTGGCAAGAAGGTGCAGGTGACAGAGCTGCTGTGTTGCTTTCCTGCAGATCCTGACTGGTGAGGACTGGAACGAGGTGATGTACAATGGCATCCGCTCCCAGGGAGGCGTTCGCTCGGGGATGTGGTCCTCCATCTATTTCATCGTCCTCACTTTGTTTGGAAACTGTATCCACCTGGCTGCTGTGCTTTTATCTTGTCACCCTCTCTGGGGGCACTCCCCTCCCCACCCACTGGTCCTTCCTTCTCTCCCAGCTGGGGGAGACCCACCACACACCTGGCAGCGCTGGGTATCCCAAACGCCACGGAACAGCTGTCTGGAGGTGCACTGAGGGCTGTTTATATGGGATGGGCGAGGAGTCTGTGCCTTTGGCTGCTCCTCACTGCGCTGACGAGGAGCCCTCAGGGCCACCCTCCCTTGGTAGCTGCAGACACTCATGTCCTTAACACTCGGCTTGTGCATCCTTAGCTGCTCACAGATACTCTGCTGAACGTCTTCTTGGCCATTGCCGTGGACAACCTGGCCAACGCCCAGGAGCTCACCAAGGTACGTTCGTGCTGCTCCTTCTCTTGTGGAGGGAGTGGGGGGCAAAGCCGTTTAGACTTTGATTTAGGAAAGTGCTTAAACCTGCTGATTCCTTCGGGAACACCCACGCTTCAAGTGTGGCTTTAACTGTTTCTCCATTTAAGCTCACCAGTTCTCTTTGCTGCCAGTCAGATCGAGATAACCCTCATGTGTCAGATGAGATCTGGTGTGGGGACTGTTATTTGCCGGAGCACCCTGGAGATGTGGAGTGGGAAGCACTTTCCAGTGGTGTCAGTATTTATTCCCCATCTGCCCGCAGGGCAGGGAATGTGATTTAGGATGCCATTTAGACTGGTGCTTAAGAAGGTTATTGGGCTTAGCTGTTTTTAAGACCATGCTGGGAAATATTTGGGGAATGCTAAATTGTTGGGGCACCATCTGGATAACAGTGAATAGGAGAGAGCTGCAAGGGTCATTGCCAGTCTTTGGAGCAGACCAGTGGTCCTGTGGGAACCAGATTTTTGTAGAGCCCGTGCCTATTGTTCATGTCCTTGGGGCTCACTGCGAGAATTCTGCACTGCTGTAAATCTTGACCCGAAATGGAGCATGGTGCTGGTTTGCCTGAGGGGTGCATGGGGGGGTCCTTGTCCTCCCACAGTGGGTGCAGATGGCACTTCCAGGGGCTGCTGGCTGCCGCTGGGGCGAGAGGGATGGGAGAGCCCCACGGAGTGCCAGCAGCATCAATTAAGAGAGTGCCGAGTTTTTGAAAAGGCTGAACGCGCGCTAATGGCTCCTAATGACATTTTTTTGCTCCGGAGACACAGCCATGCTCATTAAATCAATCTGGTCTCTGCTGGGGTCATTCGTGGATGCCTTGCCTCCCACTCTGTTAGGGGCATGCCTGTGTAGCCCCTGTGGCTCTGAAGAAGGGAGGGCTGAGCTGGTCTACGCTGTCTGGGGCTGTTCTAGCACGCGCAGCCTGGTTCTTGCCTGGAGTGGGCTGGGTTCACTTATTTAAGTAGCACTGATGCCTTCAGTAAGATCTGGCGTAGTGGGGAAGTTGCATCCCCACAGCACAATGAAATAAAGGCTGTCTCTGGAAATACAACCCCCCCTCTTTGTCCCTCATGCTTTGGCATATAGGGTAGCTCTGCAGAACCCTGACGTGGCTGCACCTTCCCTTGAAATACCATCATCCCACTAAGCAATGCCCCTCTTTTCTCCACAGGATGAGCAGGAGGAGGAGGAGGCCTTTAACCAGAAGCATGCCCTTCAGAAAGCCAAGGAAGTCAGCCCCATGTCTGCCCCAAATATGCCTGCTATCGAGTGAGTGACCACCCCCCCCCCACCACCACTGCTACCCCAGCGAACCCCCTGAGCCTATCCAGGCTTCTTAGAAGGGCACAGAGCTGCAGCAGAGCCTGGTATGGCTGGGTGTGGGGGCTTCCACAAAAAAAAAAAGAGGTCCCTGCATGGGGTTGACCCTCTCTGGTTGTCTTCCTGAGGATGGATGGATGGATTGAGAGCTAGGACTGTGCTCCCCATGAGCAGCAGTGCCTCTGGAGAGGTGACAGCACAGGGACCAGGTCACCCTGGAGGACCTTGAGTTGCCAGGCCCCACCCCAAGCAGCAGCCTCAGTGCTTGGACATGGCAGAAATATGCTAAAAAAGGCTTTCTGCCCCACATATGAGCTCAAACACTGAGTGCTGATGCTAAGGGTGGCCAAGGAGGAGGAAGGTATCTCAAGTTATTCTTGAGGAGAGGTGATGTTTGTTCCTGGGGAGCATTTCTTTGTGGCAGAGCTGCAGAAGAGCAACCAGGGGTGGAGGAGAAGGGAGAAGCAGTGTCACAAATCTCCTCCAGGCTCCTTCCTTGGGAGTGAATGCAGTTAGGAGAGATGGAGCAGGTTTGGGAAACGATGTTTGATTGTAACAGAAATTTGATTTGAGCAGGGAAAAAAGCCCCAAACTACATAAACCTGCAGCATGGTGTTAAGGAGCCTTGTCTCTGTGTTTCAGCAGGAGAAAATTCTGTTTTTTCCTTTCTAGATGCCTTTCTTCTCTTTATTTTGCAGTGTCATATGGTCTAAATCACATAAAACTTTCAAAGTCAACATTGGAACGAGGCGTTTTGATTTGTTTCCCAAAACAGTACATTTCAGTACAGCTGAAGGGATTATTTTATTTTTTTCTCCTTTTTTTTTTTTTTTTTTTTATAGAATCCCTTCCCAGGGAATTTTAAGGTTTCGTTATGCTTTGAAACCCAGCCAAGCTCATACAAGGCAGAATCTCTTGCAGATTTGCTGAGAGAAACTGCTGTTTTCAGTGCTGATCCGGGGGGGGGGGAGGGGGGCTGGAGGCAGCGTTGGCAACAGGGGGTTGGCAACCCCCTCCCTGGTTTGGCAGCAGTGGGATCTGATGGTCCCCCCACTCATGGTTTTAGGGGCAGCAGGAACCAGGGGTACTTGTAGGCCCTGCCTGACCTCCCAGCAGCCACAGGTTTCCCCTTGGTTTGGGGGTGATGGGATGTTCATAATAAATTTGTGTCTGCCCAAGTATTTGGGGGGGATTATGGGAAAGATGGTGGAGCCTGTATGTCATGACTGTTTCTGGCTACCAGTGGGAATGTGTTGGATAAAGTGAGGAAACAGAGGGATTTAGACTGCAGGAGAGGATGAAAAATGGACAGAGAAAAGAGAGGAAGAGGGGGAGATGGAATATATTAGGGCACCAAAGGATTTGCCCACGCTGCACATTCCTGATAGGGCTTTCTAGTCATTGTGAGGTGGAGCTGGTTGGGAAAACGGTCTCTAACCTTTCCTTTATTGTTCTAGCGGCTTTGAAATGAGAGGTATTGATATTCACAGGTCTTTTTTTTCCAGCTCCTCCCACTCCTGAGGATGGATAGGGTTGGGGGCAGGGAGCGTGATGCCATGGTGGGGCGACTGTTGCCAGCATCAGCTCTGATGTGCTTTTTGGTGGTGCTGCACTGATGCCAGCAGCCAGCAGTGGGCACAGCGCAGCAAGGGGCAAGCCAGAGAAGAGCTGGCCTGCGCCTTTGAGTATGCGCAGGCACAGAGGGCTTCACTCCTCGGTGGGTGCCCGGGTCAGTTCAGGCGCTCCCGCCTGCAGAGGGGCCCAGCGGTGTGCGGGGATGGGCACTCCCACGGGAAGGGTGTTCCCCCGTGGCCGGGCTGGCGCCAGTCGGGGCGTTGTACCGGTCCGCGGGCGCCGGCGGTGCAGATGGCGCGGGGCTGCTCGGCGAGTGGGCGGCCAGATGGACGCGTGCGGGTGCTGTCATGTGTCGGTGCCTAATGCGGTGCGGGGATGCCTTCGGAGGCTCGGGCGCCTGCTGCGGGGACGGTGGTGGGTGCTGGCAGCTCGATCCCTACCTTGAGCGCGGCACTGGGCTGTTCCCATGCTGTAGTGACCAGCGTGACCGGAGCACCTCTCCTGTGGGCACAGGCTGAGAGAGTTGAGGTTGTTCAGCCTGGTGAAGAGAAAGCTCCAGGGGAGGCCTTAAAGCACCTTCCAGTACCTGCAGTACCTCTCTTACACTGTAAGAGAGCTGGAGAGGGACTTTCGACAAGGTGGTTTTTTTGACAAGTGATAGGACAACGGGGAATGTAATGTCTTCAAACTCTTAGGAAGTGGTCTTGAGCCTGCCAGAGCTCAAGAAGCATTTGGACAATGCTCTCAGGCACATGGTGTGATTCTTGGGGTTGTCTTGTGCAGTGCCAGGGGTTGGACTCGATGATCCTTGTAGATCCATTCCAACTTAGGAGATTCTGTGATTCTGTGACTGCATCTGCCTGGGGCAGTTTGCATGGAGCTGTGCTTACCTAAATCTTTTCTGTGCTGATATGAAGGTTAAAGCCTGGAATCTCCCCAGCTGCTGGTGGGGGTGAAGGACACTGCCAACCCTGTTAATCTTCTCTGTGTGGGAGCTGCTCAGGTGGCAGGAGCTCTGTGGCATCTCAGCCTGGGCTTGCGCCTTGCATTTGCTGGGGAGCTTCATGTTCCGCTCTGTAGTCCTAGGGCAGCGTGGTGACAGCTCCGAGCAGCTTGGGGCTGGCCTGGTGCATTCCTTCCTCTTTCCAATTGCCATGTTTTCCTTGGGAAAAGGGAATTTGGAGCAGCTTGAAACAGCTGTTAAATATCCAAGGATGTTTCTGGAGGACTGCTCTCCCTGTGCGTGTCGCGGGGAGGGCTCCGTGGCCCCCCGCGCAGTGGATCCCAGCGTGTCAGTGTGATTGCAGGCAGCCCACTGCCGGTGTGCAAGTGTGGGTTCGCCGTGTACGTGCAAGGGATTCGCTGCCCAGCAGCCGATCGGCAAAGAGATGCTGGGCTGCCCAGGGAGGAGGAGGGGGGACACCTCTCTGCGCTGCCCGCAGGGGCGGAAGGAAGGGCGAAGAGGGGGATTGAACCCGTTTGTTTTTCCTCCGCAGAAGAGACAGGCGGAGGAGACACCACATGTCGATGTGGGAGCCACGCAGCAGCCACCTGTATGTGGGCCGCGGGGGCGCGTGTCCGTCTGTGGCTCCTGTGCTGTCTGTGCGTCCGCGGGGCCGGGGCGCGCCCCGCTCCCCGCCGGCCTCCTGGGCGTGCGTGTGTGTGTGTGCCTGTATCCGTGTGCTGCCCGTGCACCCCGTTCGTGCGAGCGTGTGGTTTGGTGCGTGCCGGACACCCCCATCCTCCCTCCCCACCATCCTCCCCCGTGTGTGGTGCTGTGCCGTACGTGCGTGTCGCCGCCCGTGGATGTGCCCGTGCACGGCGTGTGAGCGGTGTTATGTGCCCCGTGGGTGTGTTTCCCTGTGCCTTGGGTGTGTCGGGCAGGGCGCGTCTGTCCGCTCCAGGGTGTTTGCCGGCGAACTTAACGACGCTGTTAAGGTTTTCGTGGCACAGCCTAGTCCTCCACGCAGAGAAGCCCTTCCCCTGCAGGCAGTTAAAATCGCTGCTCCCCAAGCCTCGGGGCAGGCGAGAGGCAAAAAAGGGGTCCCTGTATGCAGCGAGAGGGCTTGGCCCATATTTAAGGTGGCTCCAGGCAACCACACAAGAGGAAGGTGGTCCCTGCCTGTCTGGGATAGGGCCAGCCAGGGTGCTGTCTGCTCCCAGAAGCTGGACAAGAAAGCTTCGGGGCAGCAGTGAGGCTGCTGAGGGCTGGTCATCCATCAGCCTGATGCCTTCTGAAGGGACTATAAGTAAGTCTCAGCCCCGTTTCCAGCCCCTGCCAGCACCAGAGGGATGCTGCCGAAGTCTTAGCACAGCCTGTAACCCTGGTGGTGTGGCGTTTCCCTCTCCCGGGGATTCCCAGATTAAATCCAGGGCGGGTGCTTCACCTGGTGGGAGGTGGGGGCAGCCGGGATGCTGACCCCTCGCTGTCCCCCCCCCGTCGCAGGAGGGAGCGGCGGCGGCGGCACCACATGTCGGTGTGGGAGCAGCGCACCAGCCAGCTGCGCCGGCACATGCAGATGTCCAGCCAGGAGGGCATCAACAAGGACGAGCCGCCCCTCATCAACCCCCACGCCAGCATCTTCCGCAGGAAGAAGCCAGGGGATGGCGTCGCGCTGGAGAAATGCGCCGAGGAGCAGGGCAAGGGCGAGCGGCCGCTGGCTGAGGGACCGGAGCAGCCTGTCCCCGGAGCCAACCCCGGCGGTGGTGAGGACAGGAGGAGCCCATCGCCCCGGGCCAAGCGGGACAAGGATCTGTGGCAGCAGAAATCGTGCCATGGGAACTGTGAGCCGGGCGAGCAGGATGGGGCAGGCGGCAGCGTCGAGGATAGGGCCAGGATGAGGCAGAGCCAGCGGCGCAGCCGGCACCGCAGAGCCCGGATGGAGGGGAAGGAGCAAGCTGGCATCTTGGGGAGCCGCTCGGGCAGCCAGGAAATGGGTCTGGAGGAGGCCAGCACCATGGAGGGGGCACAGGATGGGGACCGGCGTGGGGACGTGGCCGCAGCCGAGGCGCTGATTCAGGGGGAGCCAGAGGCGAGCGGAGAGTCCGTCAGGTTGGTAACTGGAGAGGGCATCTTGCCGTTCTCACAGCTCCTCATCCTCTCTCCCTGTCCTCTCACCCCTTGTTTTCTCTCACATCCCTCCTGCAGGACAAACGGGGTCCCTGCCGGCGATGCTGATCTGATTGGGACTGCCAAGAAGGGGAGCCCCCCACATGCAGTCCCCGAGCCCCACCAGGGGAAGACAGGCAACCTGACGGAGCAGGACTGCAGCAGCCCGGACACCAGCGAGCAGGCGCTGCTGCAGGGCAGCCGCACCGTCAGCCGGAGCGAGCCCGACCTCTCCTCCATCACCCCCAACACCGAGAAGGCCACGGAGAGCACCGCCATCATGATCGATGTCCACGACTCCGCTGTGGTACAGAGTGAGGACCCATCTCTCTTTCCTGAGCCCCTGCCCCAGCCCTCGGGGACCCTGTGGGGATGGAAAGCCGCTTGCATGGCTTTTCCTGTCCACATCCACCAACTGGAGGGGGGGATTTCTTTGCTGCTTCTTGCAGCACCTCCCTCCAGCACCCCAGTTTGACAGGGGAGCCCTAAATGTAATGCTGATGTGCTACCATCCCCCGGGGCCCATGTCCCTTCCTCACCTCCTTCCCATCCACCCCTTCATCTGATTCCTCATTCCCCCTTCCTTTCTGCCTGGGCAAAACAGTTGCATTCCCTGTTTTTCCTGACACGTGCACAGCCTCCACCAGCTTGCTGCCGCTCAAACACCTTAACAGCATTCTCGCTGTCAAGGTGAGCTGCTTTAAACAGTGTTATTAATTAAACAGCTTGGTGAAAACTGGCCTTGTTAAACCCCACTTCGTGTGCTTCATCCCAGCAGCTCGTCTCTTTTTTTTTTTTTTCCTGTCTGAGAGAGGGGTCCCTCTTCTCGTAACAGCACAGGGATTTAAAGCAGGAGTCAGGGGGTTTGCATGTTGCCTGCATGTGGCAGGGACACCCCGGGGTGCTGTCTGGGTGCAAGGCCAGGCAAAGGCTCTCGCTTTCCTGCAGTTAGCAACAAGACAGATGGTGAAGCCAGCCCCTTAAAGGAGGCCGAGACCAAAGAGGATGAGGAGGAAATGGAGAAGAAGAAGCGGAAGAAGGAAAAAAGCGAGACAGGCAAAGCGATGGTGCCGCACAGCTCCATGTTCATCTTCAGCACCACCAACCCGTGAGACATTTTTTGGAACATAGGGCTGGGGTGGGTTGCAAGGGGTCTTTCACCAAAATCAGGGAACCCCTGTGGGAGGGCGTCTGAATATCCCCCAAACAGCCTTGATAACCAGCTGTGGTGTTCCCCAGGACCCACAATGGTCTCCCTGAGCCACACTCTTGGCTCTGTCTCCCAACTGCTGATGGCTAGTTGGGATTTTTAGTCATTACTTGTTACATTTATCTGCAGTTTTATACTCCCGTGTAGCTCTTCCCCGGCTCCAGCAGCCTGGAAGAATAAGCATCCCAGTTTCTCAGAGACTTTAGCTGCCTGGATGTGGGGTGGATGGGACAGCCAAACAAAAGAGTCAGCAGGCACCAATTCCCCCTGGGCTCCCTTCACTTGCTCCTCAGACTTTGCTGCCCATTTTTCCGCCCCGGAAGGCGGTGACGTGGGGTGGGTTTTGCAAATGGGCCGTGGCTGGGGCCTGCCAGGGGCTCACAGGTCGGGATGTGGGCTGTGTCCCCACAGGGTGCGGAGGGCCTGCCACTACATCGTGAACCTGCGCTACTTCGAGATGTGCATCCTCCTGGTGATCGCCGCCAGCAGCATCGCCCTGGCGGCCGAGGATCCCGTCCTCACCAACTCCGACCGCAACAAAGTGATTGCAACCCTCTCCCGCTCCCCCCGTCCCGCAGGGCAGTGCAGGCAGAGGTCCTGTAGAGTTTTAGCTTCTGTGGCGGGGCACATGTGGGACAGGGAATCGGGGCAGCTGGTGGCAGCACCTGCACTGTGCCCTGGAGTCTGACTTCTTCCTCATCACCTTCCTTTATAAACGCCAGCTTCCCACACGAGGGGTTTGGAGCCTGGGCTGCAGACCAGGGCACCTTGTCAGCAGTAAAGTAGCTCGAACTGGGGAGATGCTGGTGCTCACAGGCACTGGTATGGGGCCACACCATTCCAGCTCACAGCATGAGTCCCAAGCCACTTGCGCCATGCACAGGAAATTATTCCCTCCTGCCTACGCAGGCTGGGTTTATGACTGTCCTGAACTCTTAGGGAACAGGCTGGGTTTGGGGTAAGGAAACCAACCCTCTGTCTGCACTTGAGCCTGGCGAGCCATGGTGTGGGGTGGTGGTGGGGTCTGGGTGGGTACCAGTGGGCCTGTTTGCTTGGCAGCGTCTGCAGAGCACCCGTGACTCTCTCTGCAGGTCCTGAGGTATTTTGACTACGTCTTCACTGGCGTCTTCACCTTTGAGATGGTTATCAAGGTAAGAGCCCTTGCAGGCTGTGGGTGCTGAGACCAGCAGCATCCTTGCAGGGGATGGGAAATAGCTCAGTTTTTCAGTTCTGGTCCTAAGTCTAGATGGTGGAAACCCTAAAGTTTGGTTCTCAGCAATGGGAGCCCAGAGCGCTCAGCACTGCTTTTATCAGCCTCCAGGCTTCCATATGAATATGATGCTCCTTGACCTACACCCAGGACCCAGGGATGAGTCTGCTACTCCCCAGCAGTGTCCCTGTCCCCCAGCTTGCCTGGCCAGTGGCTGCTTCCACTTGATGTCTGAGCTGCTCATTCCCTGCCTGTTTCTCTCTCTGTTTCTCCCCCCTAGATGATTGATCAAGGCTTGATCCTGCAGGACGGCTCCTACTTCCGAGACCTCTGGAACATCCTGGATTTCATCGTGGTGGTGGGAGCACTGGTGGCTTTTGCCTTGGCGTAAGTGGCTGTCATCCCTGTTGGCTCCCTGCCTTCCCTTGGCTGTGGTGGGAAAAGAATGCAGCTGTGTCTTATGGCTACTAGACCCTGACTTTGCTTTTTTTATTTCTCTGCACCCTTCTGCTCTGCTTCTGGGATGGCTCCTGGCACCTGGTGTGTGGCTGCTCCAGAGATGTATTTCTCCTTGTTTATGAAGTGCTGGTGAGCAAGCAGGCAGGGAGCAAGGCAAGGCGAGCTGGAGGTGCTAGGAAGAGGCTGATGGTGAAAGCAGATTTGAAACAGAGCAGAAGGGGCTGTTAGAGAGGGGAGAGAACCTAAGGGTGGCAGAGCTGGAGCTATACAGCTGCTATGCATCTTGGGGTGCACAGAGAGAGCAAAAGCAGTAGCCAGCAGGGTGGAGCTGCCCTCTGAACGTGTTTGTGCTGGAAATGGTTCCCCCTGGCTGATGACTTTTCCTCTGCTCTGAGGGGTAGAGTTGCTCCGGAGCCCTGCAGGAATGGGGATGTGGCTAGTGAGGTTTGTGCCAGCAGCCTCTGCAGCACCACAGCAGAGTCAGGGTGCTGTGTGTTTGCCCTGCAGTGTGTCCTGGCTGAGCATCACCTTGTGGCTGGGCTCTGGGACCGAGCTTGTGGCACCTGCAGGTACTGGGATGTCTGTGGTGCCTGTACCCTGGAGCACCCAGGGATGAGTTTCGTGCTGCCCTGCCCTCCTGTGTGCCGCTGGTTGGGGCAGGTGATGCAGCGTGAGCACAGGGAGGGATGCGTGGTGCCACAGTGATGCTCGCCGGCCCCAGGGCTGTGGTGCCCTGCTGGTGCCCGAGGAGGGAGAGGAGAAGAGAGGAGAGGCTCAGTCTCCTTTGTCACGCTGTTGTTCTCTCTTTGTGCCTCTGACACTGGCGGCGGTGGCGTTAGTGCTGGTGAGAGGGGAGGGCCTGGCAGCCACGCAGACTGGAGCCTTGTCCTTGTCCGCAGCTCAGGTACCGTGCGAGGCTCTCGGGGTGGTTGTGTCGGAGCCCCGAGGTCGCTCGATGGATTATGGCCCGTAATCCATCCCTGCCATCTCACCCCAGACTGGGCGGCAGCTCCTTCTCCTGGTTCTCACCCACTTGCACCCTCCCTGGCTCGTTGCTTTTGCCTTCCTTACCCTCCTCACGCCATTCCTTGCCCGGTGCTTTCAGCCCCTGCTCTCTCCTCGGGAAGAGCATGGGAGAATTCAGCTCACGCAGCGCAGGGATGAACCAGCCCCTGGGCAGGGCAGGGGGATGACTGCAGACCCTGGCATGGGCAAGGGGCATGGGGCGAGTTTGCTGGCTGGGGACAATGCTCTGAGCCCCTGGGAGGCCACCCAGGCCACCACGAGGGTGAATCAGGCACCTTTGGGATCTGGCTGATCCCTCCTCTGCCAGGACAGCCCCTCAGAGCATGTCTGGCAGGGCTCAAGGACGTCACCTGCCTGAAGATGCACTGAATAGTTTGAGGATCTTTAGGGGAGGACAAGGAAGCCTTTTCCTTGCAAGGCAACTTCCATCAAGGCTTTTGATGTCTGAAGGAGCATAGCTTGATGGCTCAGCCTGCTCCTGAGTGGATGGGTGTCCTCACCAGTGCTAACAGTACAGTAATCTGTGTTTACTGTCCCCTTGCCCCCACCCCACAAAGGTGGCATAGTTCCTGGGACTGCCCCTGGAGCTAGCAGGGTCCAGCACTGAGCATGTGGGGAAGCTGCCGTGTCCCTTCCAGCCCTGCTTGTCACCTGCCTGCCTCCACCCATCCTCCAGAGGGAAGGACATTCCCTCTGGGCATGGGGCAGCTGAATTCTCGAGGGTGATCACCGCCATGGGCTGTGGCACGGAACCCCTTCCCATGGAGAAGGCCCTGGCGTCTCCACACCCGTTTGCAGCAAGCATCGATGTCGCCTGCTCACCCTTGTAGCCGTAGCTGGGTAGATACTGAGTTGCTTGTGTGGCGGACAGGGGCTCTTTATAATGTAAACCTGCAGGATTGTCCATCTCCGCCGCCTCCAACGGTAGCTCCCGCTGGAGGGGATGATCTCATGGCTTTGGGAGTGAGGGGGGAACAAAGGAGCCACGGTGATTTCCGATGGGTTTATACATTATAAAGCATTTATAAGAACACCTGCCTCTCCTCTTGGCAGCCCATCGCTGCTACACCCCCGGGAGCTGCAGGATGTTCACCAGGTCTGCGTGTCCCAGCCTGCCCCCTTCCCTCCCACCCTCTCTCCTGGTCTTGAGGGGAAAACTCTGGTGGTGATGTTTGAATCCATCTCCTTTTTTTGTCCCTCCATGAGCTCTGGTGTGGGTCTGGGTGGGGTGATTGTCCTCCTTCTCCTCTCCTCCATGGTGCCAGGTCGGCAGTGATGCCCATGGAGCTGCTGCAGCAATTACCTGGATGAGAGCAGGTGGTGACTGAGTCCAGCACTTCCCAGTATAAGTGCTGGGACATGCCATAAAGATTTTCTGCCCCATTTTGCCTCCCCTCTGTGGTTTGGTTTTCCCCCGGGGGTCCTGGGTGTCCGTGGGCACAGCAGGGAGGTCTTTGAGCTGGTCCCGGCGGTGCCAGCATCGTGTGCTGGCTGCCGGTGCCGCATCCAAATCACCAGCAAGCAGGAGTCCACCCACAAAGCCATCACTTACTGTGCCATCGTGGCTTGTCCACTGCTCCCTCGGAGCCTGTGCATCCTGAGTGAGAGGCCGTCTCGGCTCATCCATAGCTCTCCACGTGGAAAGCTCTAATACATCAATCCATACACAGCCTAAATAAAAAGCCGTAAATCTCCAAAGAGTTCAGATTCAGTTAGCTGGAATAACCAGAACCGTAACTAAAGACCCTGCTCGCTTTTGCCTCCCGTGGCACCCTCTGAGGAGGCACTGTGCAGTGGAGTGGTACTCGCTTGTGGCTCTGCACAGCTGCCCAGAGGTGGTGGTGGGGGTTGAGTGCTCAGTGTGTAGCCCTCATCTTCTTACCTGGTGAGCCAAGGGCGGGTGCCCAGCAGAGGTGCCTCTTCCCTTGCAGAGCAGCATCTCCTCCTGCCAGTAGACATCAGTGTCTGGAAGCAAGAGGGACCCTTACACACTGCAAAATAACCTGGTGTGAGGCTGCTCAGGGCAGAGGTCCCACCAGAGAAGTGCTGCAAAGTTAAACTATCCCCTTTTCGACAGACCGTCCACCCTGTTGGGCTAACATGCAGTCAGGGTCTGGGATTAGTCTTACGTGTTTTAAGAAATGTTTTACTTGTAGGCTTTGCCTGCAGTGCTGAGTGCTCTGTGTGCACGTGGCAGGGACTCAGCTCAAACGGGGACAGAGGTTTGGTTACAACTTGTGGCCCACCGTGGCTTGTCCAAGTGAGTGTCCTGCTGGGTTGCAGGAGATTCTGTGCTGCAGTTCAGGCTCTTAATCAGTGGATTTCTCCATGGAGGTGATTTGGCAGTATTTGGATGGCAACTCTTGTGGCTTTGCAGGTAGGTTCCCTACCTTTGGCTGGTTGGGGCCGAGTCTTGAGGTTGGCTAAGGAGGACCATGGACCCACCTGCTGTTGCCCACTGTCCTGCTCCCTGCAGGTTTTTCTTGCAGCAGAGCTTTGGCTATGTGCCCCCAGCCCAAAACCTCCAGCAGGGAGGGCAGGATCTCCGGGCTTGCTGGATGAGTGTCTCCCTGGAAATATGCCCCATCCTGAAGGAAACAGCGTGGTCTACTCATCGTGCGTTTCAACCTAAGCATGGGGTGGTGGACAGCTGCCACAGGGTCCCCGTACCTGAGAGGGCTGCAGTCATCGCTGTGCAGCTTCCCTGATGCTTTTCTTACCTTCTTCCTCTTTTCTCTCTTTTTCCCCTCTCTCTGCTGGTGCTGTTTGGTGGCTGCTGGGCTGGATCGCCGACAGGAATGCTTTGGGGTAACTATGGTGGTCGGGATATTGTGGGATGCTGCTCTGGGGAGCGCACAGGGGGACGGGTGCAGATGGATGTCGGTCTGTCCAGCGCCAGTGCTGACCCTTAGCTGCATTTGCAGAGACTGCAGTACACTGCTCTGCAGGCACCCCTGAGGTCTGAAGGGATCCCTCCTTAGTGGGTGTTAATCACTGCAGTTGAGCTGTCCTTGGTGGCAGCTTGCACCAGCTGAGCACTGCCCCCAAATCCTCGCCCCAGCCCTGAGTCAGATGCCCAGGCCCCTGATAAATGAGCAAAACAGGAACCAGGAGGTGTGAAGTGAGTCCCAGGGCTGTTTATACAGTTGCTTCCCATGCATGTGTGGGGCTGTGCTCCCAAGGAGGACTATTAATTAGTGGTTTTGTTTACATCTCTTAATGATTAAGCCCATTCTTGTGCTCCCTGTTGCATTAACCCTCGCAGAGGAGCTGTGTAATTGGGAGCATCTGTTGTTGCAAGTCATTTCCTTGATGTTTTTTGAGTGTGCCTGGCGGATCCAAGCTGTGCCACGTTCACCAGGATCTCTGCTCCATCCTGAGTTCTAGTCCATGGGCAGTGAAAAGATAAGAAAAAAACCCTGATGTTGTGGTTGGGAATATCGTATTCAGGAAATGAGGGCCATGAAGGGGCTTTCTACAGTAATTCTACCAGTAAGCTCTGCCTCAGCTGACTTGGGAGTGGAGGCAAGTGCAGCCCTAATCTGGGGAGACCTTAGAGACCCTTCCAAGAGTCCAGCCCTGCTGCCTTGGGCAGGAAAACCTTCCACTAGACCATATTGCTCAGGGCGCCATCCAACCTTGCCTAGAATACCTCCAGGGATGGGGCATCCACAGTTTTCTCTGGCAACAGAGATCCTATCAAGTACATCTCCCTTGTTTTATTATTAATTTCTTGCAACTAGTAGTGACGGTAAAAAAACAATTTGCAGTGGTGGGGGCCTTGCCCACCTGCAAAAGGCACGTGCCTGTAGTAGGGAAGCTCCTTGTGCTGCCTTCACCCTGAAAATCTGGCACTGCCTGCCCCAGCCCCGGCTTCCCACACGGAGGGCTTTGTTAAGGTCGCTGCTCCCTGGCGAAGGGGAAAGGTGCTAATCCCGAGGAGGAGGGCACCGCTTCATTTTTCATCCCTGCCAGCTGTCGGCGCGCGTGTTGGAGGAGATGCGTTTAGGTGGGCTGAGCACTCAGCAGTCGCACGTTTGTGCCCCTCCTGTTCCCGTCTTCACACGTGCTGGGGTGAGGGGTGTGTGGGGGGTGTGTTGTCAGCAGTTTAAACCCCCAGAGCGTCTGGGTCTACAAGGTTATTGTCTCTCTGTTCCATTTTTGGGTGCGTGTGCCTCCCTCCGACGTGGTAGGACCAACAAGGGCCGGGATATAAAGACCATCAAGTCTCTCCGTGTGCTGCGGGTCTTGAGGCCTCTGAAAACCATCAAGAGACTGCCCAAGCTGAAGGTAACGACCCCCACCCCCTGCCTTACACCTGTGTTCTTCTCCTGCATGGAGTGGTGGGTCAGGGACCACGCGCATCCATTTGCTCGTGGGCGGTTGAAAACAAGTTGTTTTCAAAGCTTTCGGTGCGCTTTAGGAGCCCTGTTTTCAACCACAGCACCCTTCAGGCTGCTTCAGATCTGGAGATGCAGTGAGTTATTAAAAGGAAGCCTGGACCTCTGCAAGGTGTCAGAGGTAGTTCCTCTGCCAGTGGGGCTTGAGTGGGCGCAAGGCAGCAAAACCCAGATGCCGTCCTGAAAAGTGGATTGTCCCGGTTTTGGAGAGCTCAGATCTCTTTCCAGAGCTCATGGTCTTGCTCTCCAGAGCAGCTTGCAAATGACTTGGGGTTTTGTGTGCTGTGCTGCTGTGGTGTTGCACTGGAGGGATGTTTCCCATCTCAGTGGTGGGATTGTTCCTGTGGCACAGGTAGGATTATGGATTTCCCTGCCTTAGCTGATGGGGGTATAGAGCCAGAAAGGAGAAAGAGACTGAGGCAGCCCTGTTGTTTATTTACGTGTGGTTATTTGTCTGATGAATGGAACACAGTAACATGGGGTTTGACTTCCTGATCAGTGGATGGATTCAGCCCGTGTCAATTAATTTCTGGAAATGCCTGTCTCCCTCCACTGTGAAACAGGGATATGGACATTCCTCATGTAAAGTGCTATGAGAACTAGGGCTGAGAGCACTAAGGGAGGTGCTGCTGCTGCAGGCAGAGGTATTTGCTGTGCCTTGTTATTTGGGGTGATGCAAAACGACAAAGTGTTTACGGGTTAGTCCTGAGTGCTGCTAATTGCATCATTAGGATGGTCCCCTGTCTGCTACCTCGGTTGCAGAGAACACTGAGGATACAAACATCCATCCCTGGTGCTGCCCGGGGGGGCTGTATGGTGCCTACATGTGTGCTGTGGGTACTCTGGTGTTAACCTCGTTTATAAAATAGCTTTTTGTCTGGGAGAAGGCCCAGCTTTTCCTCCTTTCCCCACAAGGAGTGGGAAATGCCTTTCCACATGATAGCCTGGTTTTGGTCCTGCCCTTTGCCAGGACTGTGGGTTCCCCAAGGTGAGCTCTGCCCTCTCCCTGCAGGCCGTCTTTGACTGCGTCGTGACATCCCTCAAGAACGTCTTCAACATCCTCATTGTCTACAAGCTCTTCATGTTCATCTTTGCTGTTATTGCCGTCCAGCTCTTCAAGGGGAAGTTTTTTTACTGCACTGACAGCTCTAAGGACACACAGAAGGACTGCATGTAGGTGCCCTGCTGATGCTGCTTGACACCTCTGGGTAACGTCTGCTGCGGTTCCCAGCTGAGTCCTTGGTCATGACTCGCTCTTGGGGTGGATGGCATGAGCTGAGCCCTGCCCTCTTGGTGTGTCAGCACTGCACATCCTTCCATAGGATGCAGAGACCCTTATTTTGCTCCTGTTCTTTCCTTCTTCTCTCTTCTATTTTGCCTTCCCCTTCTCTGCTTCCTCACAGTTGCTATCCAGCCTCTCCCCATTTCTCCCTCCGTTCCTGCAGGAGGAGAGATGCCCCTCACTGCACACACACACTTCCCCCAGGGTTTACACCCACCATCCTGTAGTCTGGCAATGTGGAAAATAAGGTCATTGCTCTCTCCCAACCTCGCAGAGGGAACTATGTGGACCATGAGAAGAACAAGATGGAGGTGAAATGTCGGGAATGGAAACGCCACGAGTTTCACTACGACAATATCATCTGGGCTTTGCTCACCCTGTTCACAGTCTCCACTGGCGAGGGTTGGCCCCAGTGAGTATTCTTCTCTGTCTGTCCCCTTGAACAGGGGTGATCACATCGCCATTGGGTGGAGTTAGCTTCTTCCTTAAGGAGTGAATGATGGATAATCCTTTCTTCTATATGGCCCTAAGATACATTTTAGGTTAATATTAGAGATGACCACAGGAATAGACCTCTTTACATGCTCATGTGAGCTTGGGCAGTATTATTCTCTGTGTGTAGACCACAGGAAAATCCATTTTCCATCAGAGGCACAGGCAAAACTCCATAAATCAAGCTGTAGCTACTTAAAAAGGTCTTGAAAGCAGATTAGGACAGAGTTTTACCTTGTCATTGCACAAGGGGGGGACAGACAGAGCTGGCTGTGCACAGTGAGTCCCATTGGAAGTGCCACGTGGTGGCAGCCCTGAAGGACATACCTCTGGTTGCTTTTTTTCACCTGTCTGCCCACAGGGTGCTGCAGCATTCAGTGGACGTGACGGAGGAGGACCGCGGGCCCAGCCGCAGCAACCGCATGGAGATGTCCATTTTTTATGTCGTCTATTTTGTGGTCTTCCCTTTCTTCTTCGTCAACATTTTCGTGGCTCTCATCATCATTACGTTCCAAGAGCAAGGAGACAAAATGATGGAGGAGTGCAGTCTGGAGAAGAATGAGGTACAGTCTGTAAGGGGGGGGGGGAAGAGGACGCTTCCATGGGTGTTTTGCAGTTTGGGCGCTTGGAGCTCCCCAGATATTGAAAAGGTGTAAGAAACCCATGGGCCACCCTCCTTCTCAGATCGTGAAGGAAAGAAATGTGGCAGCCACTGTCCCCCTTGTCTCTCTCAGCCAGGTTGTGACGCACGTTGTTTTGTTCCAGAGGGCCTGCATTGACTTTGCCATCAGTGCCAAGCCCCTCACGCGGTACATGCCCCAGAACCGACACACCTTCCAGTACCGCGTCTGGCACTTCGTGGTGTCCCCGTCCTTCGAGTACACCATCATGGCCATGATAGCGCTGAACACCGTGGTGCTGATGATGAAGGTGAGCTGGTCAGAGTGAGCCTGTCCCGGATGGAGCAGTGGGGAGAAGGGGGATCGGTCAGGATGAGACCGGAGGGTGTTTTGGTCGTGGAGATGCTTTGAGGCAGAGTCTGAGCATGTGTTCCCTTGGCTTAGTCACTTGAAATACCACCTGCCCCAAAGCGGAGGTGACATCTTTTCTAAACGAGATGACCCAAATTATCTGGACCTCTTAACTCCCGGACACAGATCCAAATTTACTATCTGCCTCCTGTTTAGAAAGAGTGGCAGCTGTCCTGGGAGAGGGGTAGAAAGAGTAAGGAGGAGATGTTCTTGAGACCCCCAGGGTAAGGAACATGGACCACCGCAGATTTGTCCTGGGTGGAGGAAGGAAGGAAGTCTTGAGGCAGGCAGGGCAATAAACATGACCATATCAGGTCTATTAGCCATGAGGCTGGCAGGCCCCCTCCTGGCTAGCGATGTCTCCCTTGTTTCCATCAGTACTACTCTGCTCCATACACCTATGAGCTGGCCCTGAAGTACCTGAACATCGCCTTCACCATGGTGTTCTCCTTGGAATGCGTCCTCAAGATCATCGCGTTTGGCTTCCTGGTGAGTGGCTGCTCCTGTTCTTTACAAGGGTGTTAATTCGGACTTGGGCGACACACAGATCACAGGGGAAAGGTGTTAATAATGTGAGGTTCTTGCTACTTATTTTGGATCTTGGCCTGAGAGCTGCTTTTTGGGTGGATTTGCTCCTTTGTTTCTTGTTATGCTTCCCGCTGCTCTGTGAAGCCAGACTGCTGCTTTACTGCTTGCCTTGTTTCTGCTGTACTCTGGTGCCTGGACCGTGTTTGTGCTGTGCCACAGCTCTATTTAGGCCAACTGCTGCTGCATGTGCTGCTGGCTGTGGTCCCTTGTCCCCAGAGAGTCAGGAGATGCGCTGCTGTATCATTTGGATCATTTGGATTGACCTGAGAATCAGTGAAACCTTCTTGTCCGATTCACTGTTCTCAAGTCCCCAGCTGCTCACTTAGGATTTGAAACCCTGGACTGCTTTGCCTCCACCTACTCTTTGCTGCCTATGGGAGATAAGGTCCACTAGCAGCAGGGTTTCCAGCCACCCTCCTTGCTCTCAGTATCACCAGCCACGTTTGGTCTTGCACCAGCTGCTGCACAAATAACAGGGCTGAGGTGGGTCCAGGTGCCCATGAAGAGGAGGGCAAAGCAGCTCCCTGGCTGTGAGGGCTGGCATGATGAGCTGTTACAGCCTGATCTAGCATGTCTGTGGCTACTTTTCCTGCGCCCATTTGCCAGGGTGGCCTGTTGGATGCATGAATCATCTCCCAGGAGAAGCTGCTTGCTGCAGACATGGTCAGGTCTGCCACTGTCTCAGACAAAGGACGGTGTTCCAGACCCTGGCTGCATACAAATGGACTGCAAGGTCTCTATGGTTGTCCCTGAGCAGCTTTGGGCTGTGGCCCAGCACCTTTCAGACCTGCCATCCCCGAGCTCAAATCCGCACTTCCTCTTTCCTTCCTTTTGCAGAATTATTTCCGGGACACCTGGAACATCTTTGACTTCATCACTGTCATCGGGAGCATTACAGAGATCATCCTGACAGACACCAAGGTGAGGCAGGGGCTGGGAGCAGCGGGGTGTAGCATGGCCATGGGGGTTCCCACCTCCCACTGACCCTCTCTTCTCCTCCCAGCTGGTGAACACCAGCAGCTTCAACATGAGCTTCCTGAAGCTTTTCCGGGCTGCTCGGCTCATCAAGCTGCTCCGCCAGGGTTACACCATCCGCATCCTCCTCTGGACGTTTGTGCAGTCCTTCAAGGTAATCCTCGCGTGCCCTGATCTCCACCCAGGCCACAGCGATGTGGTGTTGCTCCCAAGTGCAGGCTGTTCCCGAGGTCTTGTTGGCTCGTGGGAGAGATGGATGGGCCCAGCTTACCTGCCTGCTGTGCTTTCTGTACTCCTCTGGAGCTGGACCTGTGATAAATGGGATGACTCATCTGCTTCTCTTGCAGGCGCTCCCCTATGTCTGCCTCCTGATCGCCATGCTTTTCTTCATCTACGCCATCATTGGGATGCAGGTGAGCACAGACATCTCCGTGTGCATCCCTCTGGCATGGACAGCCTGCAGTGGCGTGTCCTCAGCAGTACACACCGGAGCAAGCCTTGTGCCTGCCTGTCATTGCCTCACTTGGTCACGGTGTCCGAGAAGGTTCCGAGGGTGGAACAGCTTCTTTGGGAGCTGCAGAGCCACATGCCCTGGGGAAACTGCCATGGGCTTGTTCGGTCTCGCTCTGCAGCTGCCTTCCCAGTTTGGACCTTTGGAGATGTGGTCTTGCAGTCTCTGTTGGGCACCCTGTGTAGTGGCCGCTGGCAAATCCCCACTTCCTTGTTTAGTAACTACTGCATCTCTGACTAGACAGCCCCCAGGGACTGATTTCATGCCTGAGGGACCCGCTGAGCAGCCTTCTGTCCTTCCCATCGGAATGGCTGGATCACAGCAGTGATCCCTGCAGCCCTTTTGCCCACCTCATCCCTCCGCAAAGGGTTTATGTTGCAGCTGTGCCGCTGCTTGGGCACTCCTGCCTAGAGCCCTGTGATGACCCACCAACTGGTGGGAGGTCTGCAGAGCGTGGGGAGACATCAGCTTTCCCGGCTCCGGCTGGTAAATAAGAAGCACGTGAGCTGAAACGCTCGGCTCCGCACGTGCCGCGGGGCCGCCTCACTGCTGCGGTGACTAAATCCCACGCTGGAGATCTGACAGAGCACCTTTGGCGACGAACGCTTGGGTTGTGGAGCTGCCTGACGAGCTGCTGCAGTACCTGATGCCTGACACGCGCTGCCGGGACGGGCAGATTTTTTTGAGGTGCGGGGAGGGGCCCAACTTGTGCTGCTCGGCAGCGCCGGTGTTTAGGATCTTCCACCCCCTCTCTCGCGCCCCGAGAGTCCCGTGGCTGGTTTTTGCTGCTCTGTCCTACACATCTCGGCACCAGCTCCAGGTGTTCTCCGTGCTAAACAGCCGCCATCTGACTCAGCCCCCCCCCCCGCCACCTCCCCTCCGCCATGTGGTAGTATTTGATTTATTTTATTTTTTTTTTCTTAACACCATTGTGAACGAATCCCCAAGCAGTAAAGTCTGTGGGTGTTATTTGAGCAAAATAGCTGGAGGCAGAAAATATTCTACAATTACACATTCCAAAAAACCTGTACAGGGAAAAAATACTCTGCAGCTAGTGTATTTTTAGGTTCAGGGAAAGGGGAATAAATATTTAACAGTAATAACAGCACATTTTTCCTGTTTGAGGCACTTTAAGGATGTTCGTTATGTCTTTCCATGGCCTTGGCTGTGGGTCATTATTAGAATATTGTCCGTGGTTTTGACTGTGCTGCCTCTCTTGGCCCTGGTGATGGTAGTGCCAAGTGTCTGGCTGTCCGTGGTGGCTTAGCAGTCTGTCTGTCCAACCCTCCCTGAGCCCTTCCCTGCCTTGTTTGCACTGCTGTGCCTGACTCCAGCGCCACAGACCGTTTGTCCACCGAGGGGAAAAGTCCCTGGGAGTTTCCAGAACCGTGGCCCGCAGCGGTGGGACTTTGTCCCTGCACCCCCAGAGCGCTCAGAAGCGCCGGGTGCTGTGCCGTGCTCAGGGGCCACTCGTAGCGCAGCGGAGGGGCGGATGTGGAGCGGTTGGACTCGGTTGATCCCGGGTCCTCTGTGCTCCTGTTTCCATGGTAGCTCAGCCTGTCGCAGCCTTTGCCACCCACTGTAAATCCCTGCCAAGGAGAGGAGAGTCCTTCCCCAGTGGCTGCTTGGTGCCAGCTCCTTGGCGTGCTGGCTGCGCACCAGCCCGTGTTTGCTGGGGTACTTTTTGTAGAATCAGAGTCTTAGAACGGTTTGGGTTGGGAGGGGCTTTAAAGGTCATCTTGTCCAACCCCATGGCAGTGACATCTTCAGCTGGGTTAGAGCCCAGTCCAATTTGGCCTTGAATGTTTTCAGGGACGGGAATGCGAATGTGAAGCCGCTTCCCTGGCAGAAGAGTTCTTGCCTGAAGAGCTGAGCTATTTTTCTCCCTCCTGTAGGTTTTTGGCAATATCAAACTGGATGAGGAAAGCCACATTAACCGGCACAACAACTTCCGCAGCTTCCTGGGCTCCCTCATGCTCCTCTTCAGGTAAGCAGCCATGGAAAATACTCCTCAGCGTGCCAGAGGTGTTTAATTTGGGCAGGGGGTTGTGAGGTTTCTCCCAGGGGCATCCTGCCCCAACTCCATCCTGTGCCACCATGAGCTGCTGAGAATGGTTGTGTTGGGCACAGGAGTGCCACAGGAGAGGCGTGGCAGGAGATCATGCTGTCCTGCCTGGAGGGCAAAGGCTGCGAGCCAGACACGACGGCAACGTCCGGGCAGAACGAGAACGAGCGCTGTGGAACCGACCTGGCCTATGTTTACTTCGTCTCCTTCATCTTCTTCTGCTCCTTCCTGGTTAGTTACTCCCCCCAAGAGCCCTGGGGATCCCCCTCATCAGCACCCCAGCCATAGGGTCATTTCCATCATCTTCCCAAAATCACTCTTCCTTCTCTCTCCCTTCCTTTCTTTGCTCCCTCTTCCCCCACTTTCCTTTCTCTGTGCCTTTTGTCCCTTTCATTTAGATGCTCAACCTGTTCGTGGCAGTCATCATGGACAATTTTGAGTACCTGACAAGAGATTCCTCCATCCTGGGACCTCACCATCTAGATGAGTTTGTCCGGATCTGGGCAGAGTATGACAGAGCAGCGTGGTATGTAGCCAGCTCCTTCTCTCCTCAGCAACCTCTCAGAGCTGGTTTTAAATGAGCGCCTCTGTGTCCTACTACTGGAACCATCAGGGATGCCTGGGATGGTCAGGGATGGTCTGCTGTCACCCACAGATGTTACAAGGGCAGAAGCTGGTTCCTACAGTGGCTGGTGGCACAGGCATCTTGGGTGATGTTCGTGATTTGCCATGGTGTTTGTCCTGGGAGCTGGAGCTTCCTGCTCTTCCTCTCCTCCCTGCCCAGCAGGCAGATCCCTCTCAGCCTCCTTCCATGTCCCTGTGCCCCAGCTGGGGGTCTGCTGAGCTCCTGCCAAGCCACCTGCAGAGAACATGGTTTGGGGGACTGTGTTCCCACGCTGGCCAGCCCACACAGCCCTCTGGAGATGGGAGGACTTTGGTTCCTGCGTTCCTGCCCTTGCTGATGAGGACCACGGTGAACAGGGCTCCTGTTTGCAGGCACCAGCCCGTTCCCAGCAATGGGATGGGCTCACAGGGGCTGTACATACCGTGGGTGGCCAAACTTTGGCTCTGCTCTTGCTGCTGCTACTGCAGGGGACTTGCTGTCCACTCCTCCTCCCAGGGTGGTCTCAAGCATCCCTAGTGCAATGGGGAGCCCTTGGCAAGTCTGGGAGCATGTTTGCCCTTCACTTAGCCCCAAAACCACAAGGGTGCCTTATGTGGCTCTTTCCTTCCTTCCTCAGCCCAGGGACAATCTCTTTGGAGCCACGACCTACTACTGCTGCTGCAGAGCGTGGGTGATCTTAGCTCGAGAGCCCTTGGCAGCCACACGCGCTCCCTTTGGAGACTCTTTGCCTCCGCTGTTAATGCCCTGCCCCTAAAAGACCAGCCACAGCCAAGATATTTTTTATGCCTAATATTTTTTTATGCCTAATATCAGCTCCGACTAGAGAAAGGACAGGAGGTGAGAGCAGTGGAACACCCAGATGCTCGGGGTGGGGCATCTCACCCATGACTCTGGGGAAGGGTTTCTTCACACCAGGCACTTCATTCACTCCTGTCCCCCATGTTGGTGGCCTCATTCTCCAGGACAGTCACAGTAAAAAGCATGCCTGGGCTGTTCTATCTGAGCCATGTGCCCCTCTGATTTCTGAGCACAAGCTGTGCTCTTTTGTCATAAAATGTAGCCAGTGGTTAGGGGACGTGCACAGGAGCTGGTGGTGCAGGGCCTGCCAGGGCAGCCCTGGCCCCCAGTGCTGGGTGAGGAACGGGTGAGTATATCCACACGGGTCCCAGTGCCTGAGTGGGGCAGCAGTTCTGCTTGCTGACACCGGGACCATCCCACGAAGGTCTCATGGGGAGAACACCCAACTCCAGGGGGGGCACAGGGGTGGACTTCGCCCGGACGGTTGGGTTCTGGTTGGGTTCTCCATCTCTGGTCAGTGATGGAGAGGGGATGGGAGACGAGCAAGGAGAAAACCAGAGGCGAAGGCACTGGGTAGGGCGGTAATGCTGTTCTTTGCCTCCTCGCGCGGTTTCCCTCCAAGCTTGTCCAAGGATGCCCGGGAGGCTGCAGCACGCTGCACCTCAGCACTTCCACCCCACAGGGTCCTGCTTCCCAAAGGGCTCTGGTCTGGAGTAGAGTGGGAGGCTCAGCATCCAGTGGCCCCTGCACCCTCTCCTGCCAGCTCTCTGCCACGACTGCTTCGATGTTCCAGCGGTGCAGGAGGATACAGGCCGTATCCTGCCACGACTGCACCGGGTCTGGGGCGATGTGCTTCCGTGGGCAAGAAGGGGTGTGCGCAGGGGAAGGCTGGCTTCGAATAATGTGTACCCTTGGCAGAGCGTGGTCTGGTGGCCGGAGCACAGGACTGGACTGTGAGAGACCCAGGTGCTAAGTGTGCCACAGCCACCAGCTGGTCACATTATCTCTCCCCATCTCAGGTTCCCCAGAGATTGGAGTCAAGTGGCTCAGCTGCCAACTTCCCTGGGACCTTTGTGAGGCCCAGAGAGTTGGCTGTGTGAGGGCAGGGTCTCTGCTGATGTGATGGGACGCAACCCCATCGGAAGGGCTTGTGGTGGCGAGAACCCAACCAAGCTGCAGGCACATCCTGTCAAAAGTCCCAGCCCTCTCCCACCAGGCATAGGGGTCAAGGGCACGATGAGGAAGAGTGATGAAGTGGTGAACTGTCCTTCTCCAGGGTGAAGATGGGACAGTGTGAGGAGATACGAGCTGACTCTCATGGTGGAGAAGACAGTAGCTGATGCTCACAGCTTTCCCCTCTCTGGGTCTGACAGAGCCAGAAGGAGAAGAGCTGTGTGCTCCTGGGGGTCTTGCCCCACAGATGGCCCCCAGCACCCCCCGGTTAAGCTCTCCATCCTCCCCTCCTCCCTCTCAGTGTCCTATTAACCCACCTGTGCTTCCTTTGCAGCGGCAGGATCTCGTATAAGGATATGTACAAATTAGTACGGGTGATCTCGCCTCCTCTGGGCCTAGGAGAGAACTGCCCCTACAGGGTGGCGTGCAAGGTTTGCCTCCCAGTCCTCCGCCACAACCTGGCCACGGGACGCACCATCCACCCCTCCTTCCCCCCCGCTCCACCGCCACCGCGCCTCCCCAGGGAACCCTGACGTTGCTTTCCTTCGAGTTTAAAGAGGTCCATTGCCTCCCAGAGCCAGCAGCTGTTCCCCTCGAGGGGAGGCATGACCGGGGCCAGGGGGGCTCAGAGCCTCCTGGGGTGGGTTTTGACAAATTGCATCCCCCAGCCAGCCCCTCACCCCAGTTCCACCGGCGCAGAGAGCCCCAAAGGGTGCCAGGCCAAATGCCACCGTCCCTGCTCGGCTTCTCAAAGTACCTCACGTGGGACAAGGAGTTTTTTGCGGGGCTTAGATGTGGTTTGCTCCTGGGGAGGGAAGTGGGGGGGCAGCAAAGGCTGGAGGATGCTGGGGATTTCACTGTTGTCTTGGAGAGTGAGGGCTGGGGGGATGACGGGGAGGCCAGGGTGACCCCTCTCCCTGGGGGCTGCTGTGCTGTACCTTTCTCAAGTGTGGCACTTCGGAGGACAACCAACCGTATCTCTGGGGAGCAGGACTTTTGCTAGTCTTGCCTAGGGGTTGCTGGATCTGCCTGGGAGGTGTGACACCAGGGCACCTCTCTGGAGCTCAGCAGCTCCTCTCCCTTATCTTGAGCCAAGCTCCCGGCTGCTGGCCACAAGTCCACAGCAGTGATTTGTCTCCTTGTGTCTCACTGACTTGCACCTTTCTTTTTTTTTTTTTTTTTTAAATTTTATTTTGGGATGACAGCTGAGAAAAATCCCGCACCTGCCACTTTGCCTGAAGTGCCATGACCTATGCCATGGCATGAAAGAATGAATCGTAGAACTTGCTCTTCCTTCTGCATCCCTCACGGCATCTGAGATGTGCAAGGGAAGCCCAGATGCCTCTGGCCTTTGATCTTGGCTCTGCAGAAGAAGAGGATTCCTTGGTGCAGCATAGTGTAGTTACCACACCCTTCTCGAAACATCAGAGAGGCTTCTTTCACTCAGCATCCCCGGAACAGGTCTCTCAGCCTCCACATCTGGATGTGGGGATGATGCACCACCAGAGGTCAAAGAAGAGCAAGCAAGACAAGGCCTGGATGCTCAGTCATTAGAAAGAGGTATTTAGGGACAGGAAATTTCTTTCAAGAATCTCAGATGGCTCATCTGCTCCAGGAAGAGCTCCTTGAAGTCTTTCCACTCTTCTCTATTGCATCCCTGGCAAAGGATGGTACTTTTGCTGAGGACATTTGCCCAGGTCCCTGCAGACAGAAGACATCTTTGGGAGGAGTTGTTAGTCTCTCTCATTATCAACAGAGCTCTGCTGGCAGACACTGCTCTCCTAAGCTGAATCACCTGGTGCTTAGAGGAGTACCTGTAGTGCTTCCTAGGAAGAGGGAGCTCGGCAGCAATCTGGGATTTCTGCTGACTGTGGATGGGCAGAGCAGTGCAGGTAGATACACTGAAGGTGAGGTGGAAGCCAAGGGTACTGAGGGCAGCTTCTGTCATCATGTGAGGGAGACCATCCCCATCTCTTCCTTGTGTTACCTTGGTCTTCTCCTCCCTGTGCATGAGGTATTTCAGGGACACAAGAACTTTTCAGGGATTCTGACTGCCCTGGAACAGTTCCCAAAAGGCAACTTATGAAAGAAAACCCACGTGGTTGTTGCAACTTGTCAGATCCCAAAATGCCAACCCAACTCGCATTCCTTTCAGTTCAGTGAGCCTGCCCTGCCTGCTGGGAGAATGCTCGACAGATGATGTCCCTGTGGACATCACCTATTCCTGAATCTACTCTCACCTCACTTGCTATTCCTAACAGCCTGCTATGGCACAGTACTTATTTCCTGTCCACTGGAGGAGAGATGTCGCCCAGATTTCCTTCTCTGTCACTCACAGGGTTCTCTGATGACCAGGACTAAGCCATTCGTCTCTGCTGCTTTTACAGGCCACCTTGTGCTGTAGCCACGTGACCACATCTCTGTCCAGATTTGGGTAGATGGGTCAGCTCTCGCATCAAAGATGTTCCTGTGCTTGGACCACCTCTTTGGAGCCTTCCTCTTCAGATGGATGTCATTCCATGTGCCTGCCAGTGCTTTACTCCATGGGGAAGTAGTTTCTGGGCACCGCTGGGCTGCTAAGAAAGCTTTAAGGTCTCTGCTCTGAGGAGCAGCAAAGCACAGTTCTAGTGTGGTCCTGCTTGGTCACTGATGCAAAACTCCTCCTGTCACAGGAATCCATTCCTGCTTCATTGTGCAGAGAATCTCAGTATGAAAGACAGTGCCTGTTGTGTGCTGGGTACCCTAAAATCCCCCCTACCAGGAAGGGTGGGTGGAAGATCACTGTCTTGCTTCCTTTTAGCACTAAATTAATGCATGAAAATTTCCAAGTCATCTCATCCTCAGACATCTTGAGACGGCGCATATCCAGCTCTGCCAAGGCGCTGCTTACAGACTCCTGGATCTGGATATTTCCTCTTGATCTTCCCACTTAATGTTCTCAATTCTTATCAACATCAATAACTGATATCAATCCTCTTTTCCACCCACTTAGGAATGTTAGGTCTCAAAGGGGATGGTCCAGCCTGTTCTATGCCTGTACCCCAAACAGCTCCTGTTGAGGGACGTCACCATCTCTGGTTCACATTTGAACTGTCAGAACTTATCTTGGTGGGGCCTCTTTGGCCAGGAGTTTGCTTCCAGACCACAGGTACTCCCTGAGAAGAGGAGATATCTTCTCCCTCTTCCACATTGCTCTGAGCACATTCTAGGGAAGAAGCAAAGATCCTGTGAAGGTGCTTAATTTTTCAGCAGTGCCCTCTCTCCCAGGCCACCCGAGGTGAGGTGGGCTCCTCTCCAGCATCATCCTCCCAGCCCAGCTGTAAGGGTTGATGCCTCTGCCACTGTGAGGTTGCCCTTGCCCGTTAACCATCCTGAACCTTGCAGTGCAGGATGGAAGCCTGGCACGAGGAGAAGAAGAGGTGGCCGAGCCCAGGACCCCTGGGAAATGTGGATGTGCAGAGAGAGGGAGACACAGCCCAAATATCTCAGCCTGGCAGAGGGCTCAAGGCGTCACCAGGTGGCCTGTTTTTAGTAGCATTCCTCGCTGCAGCAATCCTAGGCGGGTCCTCATGGAGCAGAGGAGCGCGAGGTGGGGGCCTGCCACAACTGCCTCCCTTGGGAAACCCAAACGAACCCCAATGTTGGAAGGCCCAAACAGCTGCCTCTGCTGAGACTCTTTAAACTCCAACCTGGTGGAACTTGCAGCCGCATGTGGGAGAGAGCCAGGGCGGGAGCATGGCATGCACAACTTTTCCTCCCGGTTTTGTTCTTTTTTTTTTTTTTTTTTTTTTCTCAGCCGAAATTTCAGCATGCCTTTTGCACTGGTGCATGGTGGGAAAGTGGTCCATCCGCAGAGCCAGACGGAAGCAACTGGGCATCTTCCTTTGACAAGTGACCCTGGCCCACTGCCTTCTATGCAAGATGCTGCCTCCCAATTGCATAGACCCCACGAGCTGGGGATACACAGCCTTCCGGCTATGGGTTAGGTGGCCACGCAAAGCAATACCCAGGCCCACCCCCCTCCCCGCCCCAACCCCGGGAGGGAAGACGCTACGGAGGCCACAGAGAGCACTGCGGTGCAAAACCACCGAGACCTCAAATAACCCATGGCTCGAGTGCCGTGTATCTGATTTATACCACTCGCACACAGCCCTGGAACCCGTGGGACAAGGTGGGGGCTGCTGGAGGGCTTTAGGAAAGGGTTTGAGGCCAGAGGAGGAGCCCCAGGATGGTAGCGAGACAGGCACTTGAGGCCAGCAGCAGAGAGGAGAGGGGTGAGTTGCTTTCTGCCAGCATTCCTGGGTCTGTGTGAGCAGTGCTATAAATCCACATCAGGACAGTCTCTCATGTATGATTTGCCTTGATTAACGGGTTTCCTGTTCTTTTCCTGTTTGTCCGTTTGTTTTTTTCTCTCCTGTTTTCCTGTACTATTTTTCGTTCGTACGTTTTTCTGCTCTCTGGGAATGCCTCCTCTCTCTCTCTCTGCATCTCCCTCCCCACCCCTTCCCCCTCCATGAGCAGTGGCCGAATCCATTACACTGAGATGTATGAAATGCTGACTCTTATGTCACCACCGCTAGGCCTCGGCAAGAGATGTCCTTCCAAAGTGGCCTATAAGGTAGATCAACCCTTCCTTCTACGGGGGTCAGAGCTGAGCAGGAGCCGGGGCTCAAGGGACCTGCGGGGAGGAGGGACTGGGGGAGCCGGGGAGGTGTTGGGGTGTCCAACACGCGTTTAGCTCGCCCCTGGGGAGCCTGGTGTGCTCATGAGAGTCCTGGCCACGTTGGCTGGTCTCCACGTGATGCTGCCGTGGTCACTCGGAGCCCTGGGATGGAAGACCCCAGTGGAAGAGGAGGGGCAGGATCAGCAACAGTGTGGAAGTGGGAGGGTTGCAGGAGGTGAGGTGAGGAGCAGCCCTGGCAGTACAATTAGGAGAGTGAGATGTCCTGAGGAGCTCGCTGGACTGAGCTCATCCCTGGGGGTTGGAAGCACCCTCATCCCAGCCAGCGCAGAAGCCCATGGAGATGGGAAGCGGGTGGGCAGCAAGGACAAATCCCATAGAAGCAGCGCTGCTGTGTGTGAGGAGCCAGGTGCACTGGCACGGGCTATCCCAAGGATGGCTTGTGCAAGGCAGAGCCAGGTGCCTTCCAAAGGTGTCTCTGAGTTCCTCCCGCCCTGGGGTGGTGGCTCTCAGTCAGCTCCTGGCACCCACACAGCGTGTTCCCAGCTGTGCAGGTGTGGAGCAGGAGCACGGGAAGCCCTGAAGGACGTGGAGTGGGAGCTGCCTGGCTCAACTGAGAGCATTAGCTGCCAGGACAAGACCCCAGAGCTATGGGGTGATTTGTTGTCCAGGTGTGGAGCCAGTGGAAGCTTTTATTGGCCATGGGCTGCTGCCCACAGCCCTTCCAGCAGCATTCAGGGCTAGCACAAGGGGATTCCTGCACAATTCCAAACACGCTTCCACCCTCTCCAGCTCTCACTTGTTTGTTCACACACGCATACATCCATCATCACACTTTTCCAGGAGAAAAAGGGGGGGGAAAGGACATGAGAATCTGGGTGAAAAAGAAATGTGCAGGGAAGGGATGACCCAAGGTATTCACAAAGCAAAATATACTCTCGGGAAAGTGGATCTGGTCACTTCGGTTTGCACCCCGCCTGCCCAGGGTGGGGAAGGAGCATGGCGTGTCTAACCTGCCTTGGTTGCCCTTTTCTCTTTCCTTCTGCACTTTTTCTACCCTCCCTTCCCTTCCCTTCCCCACCCCTGGATAATTTGGACCCCCTGCATGTGCTGGCAAACTTCATCTCTGAAAGACGCAAAAAGGGAGCGCCAGGATGTAGCATGCTAGAGGAATCCAGCCGATCTGAAGTCCCTGGAGGTTAGGGACCCTCCTCTCCCCTGCCCCAGGTGGGAAGGGTTGAGAGCTGGAAAGCCAAACCACCCAGGAAAGGAAACCTGAGCCCCCTCTCCCCTTCCCGCACGTCCCACATGCCTGCATCCCTGATGGATCAGGTGTGTCTTCCCAAAAGTGCCGGGAGGTGCTGTGGCAGCCCCGGTGCCATGGGGAGGGGGGCTCAGGGGCCGTTCCTGGGATGCAGGAGGAGCCCTGGAAGGCAGTGAGCCGGTGTCCTGGGGTGGAAGGAGCCGCTGGGGGAGGGGGTGGGAGGGTGGGCTTGGCGGGGTGATCCTTGCCCTTCTTTTTTGGCTGTGCTGTTTTGACACTCTTTGTTGCTTTTTTTTTTATTTTTTATTTTTTTAATTTTTATTTTTTTTTCTTCCCTTTTGTTTAATGTTTAATTTCTTTTCCTCCAGCCTGGTCGATGTGTTTTTCGATATTGTTTTCCGTCCGCTGTTTTCTTCTCTCTCTTGCGCAGAGACTGGTGCTGATGAACATGCCCGTGGCCGAGGACATGACAGTCCATTTCACCTCCACCTTGATGGCGCTGATACGCACGGCCCTGGACATCAAAATTGCCAAAGGTAGCGTCGGTGGCAGAGAGAGGTGGGGGGGGGACAGAGCCAGGAGGGCTGCAGAGTGACTGTCGTCCTGTCAGAGTGGTTTGTATTGGAAGGATCATCTCATCCTTAAAGATCATTCCAACACCCCCCTGCCATGGGCAGGGACACCTTCCACTAGACCAGTTGCTCCAAGCCCTGTCCAACCTGGCCTTGGGCGCTTCCAGGGATGGGGCATCCACAGCTTCTCTGGTTGAGCTGGCATATGGATGACAGCAGTTACCTTGAACAGGCAAATTTTTGCCACTATCTCTAAAAAAAAAAGTATTTCTTTAGGGGAGGGGTGGCCAATTTTTCACTTGGAGCCATTTCTAGAGGGTAAAAACAGCTTGATAAAGGAGGAGAGAGAGAATTCCCCTTCCTTCCCGTGTGCAAAACCAAACCAAGGAGGGGGGAAATGTGCTTGTCTTCCTAAGGCTGTGGGGAAAGAAATCTCTCTCTCAGGGAAGATAAAATGTTCAGAGCAGGAAAACCTGCTTTGTTGTTGTAACTGGAAAGGCTGTGATTCATCAGATCAAAAACTTCCTGCAGAAACATGGCATTTTCAATAAAACATCCCCTGGGAACAGCTCAGCTATTGGAAGAAAACCCAACCCAGGGCAAGATATCAGCTAAAGCCCAGTCCTCAGACAACTCCTTGAATCTTGAAACGACGGGTCCAAGCCCCTCGAGATAAAGCAGAGATTTGAACCTTGGTATCCTACAGCTCACCTGCGTTGCCCTGGGCTCGGGTGTTTCCGGCTGATCCATGTTGACAGCTCCTGATGAGCCTGGGTCTTTCTAAGCTCAGCAACCCCCTTCACCACTGGCCAGAGATCTCTGCTCTCCATGCACGGCCTCGCTAAGCATTTAGAGATTTACCAAGTGGAGCTGCTCTTTCACCAGCACATGATCCACTCACCAGGAAAGTGGGGCAGCAGCAGGTGTGTGTGGGCAGGAGTAGGATTGGAGCTGCAGAGACGGACCCAAGGCAAGCTTGAAGGTGGCAGCTTTGAGTGGGAGGGCAGGGGATGGGGAGATGGAGGCACATATGGAAGGGATGGTAGGAAAAGTTTCCCTGTGAGAGCAGGAGACCAGGCTTGCTGATGCAAGATGGCCCTCCCAGCCCAGAGAGCTGGTTGCTACTTGTAAGCCTCCCTCTAGGCTGGGAAGGGGGATTAGCTGGACCCTGGTGCCAGGTCTTGATGTGTGTGGGCCATTTCCCCCTCCCCTCCCTCCGCTGTTCTAGGTGGTGCAGACTGGCAGCAGTTGGATTCCGAGCTTCAAAAGGAGATCCTGACCATTTGGCCTCACCTGTCCCAGAAGATGCTTGACCTGTTGGTACCCATGCCAAAAAGTGAGTCTCTGGGGTGGCTGTCACTGCTTTCAAATTCCCATCATCCTCACAGCAACTTCTTCCCAAAGGGAGGGGAGGACTGCTCAGACCCATCCTCAGCTGGGGGAGAAGTGGGAAAAGGGTTTGTTGCTACAGGCTGGCTTCTGCCTTGTTCTACCTGACTGCTTGGGAACTCCCTTGAAAAATCACCCAGTTTGCAGGGATCTACTCCTGCCAAACCCAGAGGCTCCTGTAAATCATCTCTGCAGCATATCAGGGAGGGAGGATGAACATCACTTGTGCTATTACATCTGATGACGTGGTGAGGGTGTGTGCCTTGGTGGCTTGGGGTGATGATTTCAAACCATCTGCATTCATTTTATCCCTATGAGGAGTGTCTGGGTGGGTGTTCCACGCTCTCTCTTTTGGAGCAGCGAGCGGAGTCTGAGGGTCACCAGGGTATCCCACAGCAGGGCTCCTCCTGAGAGCCACGCTGATGCCTTCAAACCTGCTGTTTCTGTTACAACGCAAGCGTTCTCACTTTGTTCCCTGTTATGCTCTCAGCCTCTGACCTGACTGTTGGGAAAATATATGCAGCCATGATGATCATGGATTACTACAAGCAGAGCAAAGCGAAGAAGCAGCGGCAGCAGCTGGAGGAGCAGGTGAGGGCTCAGTGAGGGCACGTGGTGGGCAGATCCCTCTTGCTGCTTCCCACCACCTCCCAACCAGACGTGGCTGGGGATGAAGATGGGTGGTACAGGTTGGAGTTTGGTGACTGCAGGGCATGTGTGTGTGCCTTGGTATCCTCAGTCCCTGACAGCGAACATGAGCATGATGTCCCCTTCCCATGTAGTTGGGAGCTTGGTTGGTGAAGTGCTGGATGCCCATCCACATTTCCTACAGGCTCAGTCTCTTCCTCTTCTTCCATACAGAAAAATGCCCCCATGTTCCAGCGCATGGAGCCGTCCTCCTTGCCGCAGGAAATCATCTCCAACGCGAAGGCTCTGCCGTACCTCCAGCAGGACACCCTCTCGGGCCTGTGAGTACTGCCCTGGGAAGAGAAGTAGTCCTGGCTCTTTTCTGTTCCTGCAGCCCTTGTTTTGTTCTTGGAGCTGGCACTGGGACGCACAGAGGGTTAAATTGCTGCTGGGAGCAGGGAAAATCCAGTCCTGGGCACAAAGCCCTTGCAGGATTCCAGGTGGCCAGTGTGCATCAGCATCACCAACAGCAGCAGAGGTGGCAAAGAGGGATGGCCGAGGGTCTGCATGGACGTTCTTCCTGCAGGACCATCCCAGCACTAAGTGTCAGCACTTTTACCTAGGAGGGTCTGGGATGGACCTGAACCCTGAGAGCAGTTGAGCAGCGGCTCCCTGGATGGTGCAGGGTCAGTGGGGGGTCCCAGCACCCAGTCTGGTGGGAATGAGATGGTGGGAATTACTGCTGGCACTGAGCTTGGTATGTCCCCATTGCTGCTGGGGGACCTGAGGCACTGGTGTCCTCTCCTGCCTTGGTACCACTCCAGTTCTCTACAGGACGTGATGTTTGTCCTGGGGGTCTTGCAGCACCTGGGTGGCAAGCACGGGGGCTCCCCAGCTATGAGCCACTGGAGGGGCGATGCCCAGCGATGGCAGTGCCTGTCTTGTGGCCTCCCTGAAGCTGGGCTGTCTTTGCAGGAGCAGCCGAAGTGGGTTCCCCTCTCTGAGCCCACTCTCGCCACAGGAGATCTTCCAGCTGGCCTGCATGGATCCAGCCCAAGAGCAGTACCAGGAGCACCAGTCTCTGGTAAAGTCACACACTGCCTGACGGGCGCTCACCTGCGGTCCCAGCACGGATGCTGGTGGGCACGGGGAGGCGTGGGGAGTGAGCACGGCACAGGGAAGGGTCATACACGGATCCAAAGCACAGGATGAATGTCCCCAGGTGTGCTTTGCCCCTTGCCTCTGGCACTGGGGACACAGCCATCCCTGGACCAGCCCTGCCCAGGGGGGTCAGGCAGCAGCAAGTGCTCCTGGGTCGAGAGCTGTGACCGGAGTCCGATGTCCTGCAGTAAAATGTCCTTCTCTTCACAGGCTGCTCTTTTTTCCACTGAGCGCTCATTTCAGTGGGTTACCCCGTGCTGAGTGATGGTATCTGATGTTTTCGGGTTCATGTTCATTTTGTTGTCAGTGCTGGTGTCCCCGGTCCCAAACCAAGCTGTCAGACTGTTTCCAAGGGGAGCACACCCCTCTGGCCCCACACACATGCCGGCCTGTCTGTCTGTGTGTGTATATATATACATATCTGTATATATCTCTCCATGTCTGTGTGTGCCCTCGTGCACCACCCGACGCTGTCGGATGCAGTGTTGTACCACTGTGCATCTCTAGCCCGGTCTGTGTCCCCGGGGTCTGTGGCACTCTGTGTGAGCTGTGTACCCCTGCCCTGGCCACCCCCAGCACAGGGGAAGGTGGCAGATGAGACTCCCCTGCCTCCCCATTAAGTCACCTGCTAGCAGATCTCTCCAGAGTTACTGCCTGCCCATCTCCTTACACTGTACAAAGGCTCCTCTCAGCTGGGAATAAACCAGTGTGCTGTAGGCAGAATGTGTTCTTTTAATGGGGATGTGTCCAGGAAGCCTTTAAAGCGTGGTCAGAGAGAAAATCCCGAAAATTTTTCCCCTCCTGGCAAAAGAAGGAGTTCAAGCATGGGCAGTCAGGGCATCACCAGATCCAGGCAAGGTTACCACTGTCACTGAAGAGGTACAAGGTGAGCTGGCCATCAGGCAAGCGTGAAGCACCACATCAAGGCTCACCTGCAGTGGATTGTAAACTGGAGATTATTTTTCAGTGGCAACACGATGAATTATAAAGCCTTAACTCTGTTTTTGATAGAATCATATGGTAATTCAGGTTGGAAGGGACCTTTTAAAGCTCACCTAGTTCCAAACCCCATGGCATGGACAGGGACATGTTTAATTTGCTCAGGTTGCTCAGAGCCTTGTCCAACCTTGACCTTAAATGTTGCCAGGGATGGGGAATCCACACCTTTTTGGACAACCTGTGCCAATGTTTCACCACCCATTTTTGGCCCACTTAAATTCTGCCCCTGGTTGAGCGAGCAGGGCTGTCCCCTGCCAACAGGGCAGAAGCAGCACGCTGCCCTGCTCCAACCCCATCCCAAGAGCTTGGCTGTGTGTTTGTTTCCAGGAGCCAGAGGTTAGGGAGTTTCAAAGAGTGCAGCCCTCTAACCGTGGCAGCTACCTTCCCGTGGACACTCAGGACCACGCTGTCTCTGGGAGGGCCTCCTCCATGCCTCGTCTCACTGTGGATCCCCAGGTAAAACCAAACAAAGCCCCCACGGGTGCCGGGTCCATTCAAAGCCTGCCAGGTAACACTGGGGCTTCTCCCTGTGCTGACCCCCCACGGCTTTCCCACGCCCCGATATTGGAGCATCTCCCCTCCTCTGGGGCGCTGCACTGGTAGGAGACCTGCTGTTCCCCTGCATGGCAGGGACACTGGCAGCAGAGAGCAGCCTGGGGAATTGATCTCTTGGCTCGTGGGGGAGGTCCATGATGCAGCAGGACCGTGCTGGGAGGTGGCAGGGTCTCCTCACAGTGGGACACCCCTCCTTTCCTCTGGCTCCGGGCACTGGCTGAGGTTTGAGGATTCCCAGCTCAGCTGTCAGATGATCTCACAGGTGATGAAATGGGTTTTCCGTCCTTTCACGTTGTCCCAGCACATGCTCTTCTCTGTCTGTCCAGAGGAACTCAAGCCACATCTCACCTCCTCATTTGTCTGCCCAGTTTCTCTGTTGTTCTGTCTTGCGCTCAGCCTCCACCAAGAAACTGATGCGTTTATGGGGTTCGGTGTTGGTGTGAAATCCCTGGGTCTGCTTTCTCCCAGAGGTGCTGGTGCAGGCACCAGGTCCTGGTGTTGGTGGCAGTGTGACACATTTTGGCACTTTGGGGTGGTGTGAAGACGAGGGGAGCCTTTGTCTCACGGGCTTTCTTGACCATTCAGCAGATGATTAGGAGGGGATGAGAGCAAGAAAGGTGAGAGGAGAGGAGATGGAGACTGGTGTGAGGCTGCAGAGGCAAAGACCTGCTAGGATAAAGCAAAGGAAATATGGAAGGGGGTGATGTTTCCCCCATAATGGTGAGAACACAAGCTAGAAGGAGGGGAGAGAGAAAGAAAAGGAAAGGGAAGATAAAACAACAGCATGAGCGGGGAGAGAGGGAATGAGTGCAGGGGAAAAGGGATGGGGATGTGGGAATAAAGGAAGAGTAGAGAAGGGGTCTGGGAAACTGGTGGCAGCCATGAACACAGAGCACTGGACGATCCCCTCTCTCTCAACGATTTCTTCAATGTTTGCTCCACTTGAGCCTGTTTTCCAGGCAGGGAGGGATGCTGAGACAGCCTGGGAAAAATGGTCTGGTACCCTCCACGTCCCCATGCCTGGGGGAGATGCTGCTGAACGCCCCCAGCACTCAGCACCTTGTCTTGAATTGGGGCTGCCAGCTTGGCTTGTGCCGAATGGCTCCAGCTGGCTTGGGGAGGGGGACCCCACGAGCAACGAGGCTGAACCCCACTTTCCTCCCACCCCTGATTTGTGCAGAGATCACATGGAGGGGCTGCGGTTGTGCTGGCTGCTCCCTTACCCTGAATATCCCCATCCTGCAGGGCTGGTGATCCCAGTGATGGGGGTGAACTGGTAATTCTTGGCCGCCGTGGTCCCCAGCTCTGCCTGGCACTAATCCCCCTCCCCGGCTGGCCGGGGTTGCTTGCAGGTGGTGACAGACACCAGCTCGATGCGGCGATCGTTTTCCACCATCCGGGACAAGCGTCCCAACAGCTCCTGGCTGGATGAGTTCTCCATGGAGCGCAGCAGCGACAACACCTACAAGTCCCGCCGGCGCAGCTACCACTCCTCGCTCCAGCTGTCCGCCCGGCGCCTCAACGCTGACTCGGGTGAGCAAGGGCGGGTGGCCCCATTCCACACCAGATCCAAAAAAAAAAAAAACCCCCCAGCTTGAGCGTTCCCTGCTGCTGCAGAGGGGATGGTGTGGACTGATGTGGATGTCCCGCAGGCCACCGGTCCGAGGGGCACCGCTCGGGCAGGGAGCGGGGCCGATCCAAAGAGCGCAAGCACTTGCTGTCCCCCGACATCTCCCGCTGCAACTCCGAGGAGAGGAGTCCCCAGGCACAGGACGAGTCGCCGGAGCGGCGGCGCGAGTCCCGGTCACCCAGCGAGGGCAGGTCACAGACACCCAGCAGGCAAGTGAGTGACAAAACCCCTTCCTAAGCAGAAAGGGAAGCATAAAAAAAAAAACTCCCAGCCAAAATTGGGAAGACAAGCCCTGCACCGTGAGAGCTCTGCACTGTCTCTCCTCCTTGTGGTGGCATCTCCGTGTGAGCTGTGTGCTGAGCAGGTTGAGGCTGCTCGGGCACCCTGCAGAGCATTTGGGAAGAGGGGTGGATCTCACACTGGTCCCCTCACTGCTGTGGCATCTGCTCCCTGCCAAGGTCAGTGTGTTCCGGCTATGCAAGCCTGGAGCTGCCAGTGCTTGAGTCAGCTTGAAGCCCGCGGAGATGCTGCTTGTGGAGACCAGCATCTGGCGAGCTGTCAGCTCTTCTTGCAGTGGGTCTGTGGGTGCTTTTTGCTTTTGACCACCAGCAGCATAGAATCATATAATATCCTGAGTTGGAAGGGACCCACAAGGATCACGGAGTCCAACTCCTGGCCCTGCACAAGACAATCCCAACAATCCCACCATGTGCTGAGAGCATTGTCCAAATGCTTCTTGAGCTCTGTCAGGCTTGGTGCTGTGGCGGCTTCCTTGGGGAGCCTGTTCCGGTGCCCAACCACTTTCCTGGGGAAGAACCATTTCCTAATAGGCAACCTAAGTCTCTCCTGACACACCTTAATGCTGTTCCCTTGGGTCCTGTCACTGCTCAGAGGCTGCCGCCTGCCCCTCTGCTGCCCCTCGTGAGGAAGCTGCAGACCCCGATGAGGTTTGCCCTCAGCAGGCATCATCCTCATCCCTGGAGCAGATCCCGAGGCAGGGACGGGGCAGGCAAAGGCACAGCGGGGTCCCCGTCCAAGAGGGAGGATTCTGCGGGAAGCCCAGGCTCAGGGTGGGGTGGGAACGTGTGCGCGGTGCTGCCCGTTGCCTCTGTGTCCTCTGTATTCCCCGGCGCGTCTTGGTGCGTTGCAGGGAATGGGCTCCCTGAGCGAAAGCTCCATCCCCTCCATCTCGGACACCAGCACCCCCCGGCGAGGCCGCCGCCAGCTCCCGCCGGTGCCCCCCAAGCCGCGTCCCCTCCTGTCCTACGCCTCCATGCTCCGGCACGCCGGGGACGGCTCGCCGCCCGCCGACGAGAGCGAGGGGGGCTCCCCGCTCCTCTCCTCCACCCTGGATCCCAACACCGCCGGCCTCACCGAGTCTTCCAGCTCCCCGGCGGGGAAGCAGAGCCGGCAGTCCACCCCGCAGCGCTACATCTCGGAGCCCTACCTGGCCCTGCACGACGACTCGCACGCCTCAGACTGCGGTGAGGAGGAGACGCTCACCTTCGAGGCGGCCGTCGCCACCAGCCTCGGCCGCTCCAACACCATCGGCTCGGCGCCGCCGCTGCGGCACAGCTGGCAGATGCCCAACGGGCACTACCGGCGGCGGAGGCGAGGGGCAGGGCAGGGCGTGATGTGCGGGGCCAGCATCGACGTGCTCAGCGACACCGAGGAAGACGACAAGTGCTAGAAGCTGCCCCCACCCGCACCCCCGCACCCCACCTCGGCTGCCCCAACCCCCTCCTCAAACCCCCCCCACACCCAGCCCCGCGTGGGGGGCGTGAGGGGGGTCCGGCCCCACGGGGGGGGAAGGGGGGACAGGAGGAGGGAGGATGGTGGTGCAGAGACCCCCGAGAGGACACGCGAGTGGGGACACGTGTGTGTGTGCAAGGGGGGTGCACACGCGTGTGGGTGTGCACACATGTGACCCAGCTGCCTGAGCACACGCGTGTGTGTGTGTGTGTGTGTGCGTGTGCAAGGCCAGGCGGGGTGCGCACACGTGTGTGCGTGTGCACACGTGTGTGTGGGTGCGTGTGGGAGGCCCCGTGGGTGCGCGCACACACACGTGTGACCCAGTTGCGCGTGCACACGCCTGTGTCTCTGTGTGTGTGTGCGTGTGCAAGGCCTGGCAGGACGTATGACCCACACGGCTGCGCACACGCGTGTGCGCCTCCCTCCCAGTGCCCCCAGTGCCCCCAGTGCCCTCAGTCCGGGGGTGCGATCCCCCCCTCCCCGGTGCCCCCCATGTGAGGTGCCACCCCCTGTCCCCGCAGCCGCTGACCCCGATGGCTCAGGACAACGCCGCCTTCTGCGGGGTCCCCGAGGGGGTCCCGGGGGGGGTCCCCAGCGAGCCCAAACCGGCCCCCCCCGCCCCTCCCGCGCCCCCCAAGCGCCGCCCGTGGGGGGCCGGGGGGGGTCCCGCGGCCCGGAAGCGCCAGCGGTACGTGGAGAAGGACGGGAAGTGCAACGTCCAGCACGGGAACGTGCGCGAGACCTACCGGTACCTCACCGACATCTTCACCACCCTGGTGGACCTCAAGTGGCGCTTCAGCCTCCTCATCTTCATCCTGGCCTATGCCCTCACCTGGCTCTTCTTCGGCCTCATCTGGTGGGTCATCGCCTACAGCCGGGGGGACCTGGAGCACCTGGGCGACCACGCCTGGACCCCCTGCGTCAACAACCTCAATGGCTTCGTGTCCGCCTTCCTCTTCTCCATCGAGACCGAGACCACCATCGGCTACGGCCACCGGGTCATCACCGACACCTGCCCCGAGGGCATCGTGCTGCTGCTGCTCCAGGTGAGCCCCGAGCCTCCTTTGGGGCAGGAACGCCCCGAGAGCCCCGGAGAGGGGCACGGGGGGTGCTGGGTGGGGCAGGCAACCCCAAAGCTGTGGGTGGGCACCCCAAAGAGGAGGGTTGGGGCACCCTGGGGCACGTCGCCTCCTTGGGGGGCGCCTCCCCGGGGGACACCCGACACGGAGAGCTCTCCCCAAGCCCCACCCTGAGTGTGGCTGTGGCGGCCCCGCAGGCCATCCTGGGCTCCATGGTCAACGCCTTCATGGTGGGCTGCATGTTCGTGAAGATCTCGCAGCCCAACAAGCGCGCCGAGACCTTGGTGTTCTCCTCGCACGCCGTGGTCTCGCTGCGCGACGACCGCCTGTGCCTGATGTTCCGCGTGGGCGACCTGCGCGACTCGCACATCGTGGAGGCCTCGATCCGCGCCAAGCTCATCCAGTCCAAGCAGACCCAGGAGGGCGAGTTCATCCCGCTGGACCAGACCGACCTGAGCGTGGGCTTCGAGACGGGCGACGACCGGCTCTTCCTCGTGTCCCCCCTCATCATCAGCCACGAGATCGACGAGAGGAGCCCCTTCTGGGACGTGTCGCGGGGGCAGCTGGAGAGGGACGACTTCGAGATCGTCGTCATCCTCGAGGGGATGGTGGAGGCCACAGGTAATGGGGGGGGGGCAGGTTGTCGGTGTGGGGGCGCCTCATCTCCGTGGGGATCCATCATCTCCGTGGGGACATCCCGCCATCGAGGGGGCACCTCATCCCCACGGGGGACACCGTGCACGGGAACACCTCACCCTCGTGAGGACACCCCATTTCCACGGGAACGTCTCCGTGGGGACGTTCCACCCCCGTGGGGACACCTCTGGGGGGACCTCCCACCTCCGAGGGGATGCCTCGTCCCCACGGGGGAGATTCTTCAGGTATCGGGGTGCCCCGAATTGGGGCCCACCCCCCGACCCTCCTTGGTGCCCCCCCCAGGGATGACGTGCCAGGCGCGCAGCTCGTACCTGGCGGACGAGGTGCTGTGGGGCCACCGCTTCACGCCGCTGCTGAGCCTCGAGGAGGGCTTCTACGAGGTGGACTACGGGGGCTTCCACCACACGGTGCCCGTGCCCACCCCGGCCTGCAGCGCCCGCCAGCTCGCCGCCGCCGCCGCCCGCCGCGACGCCCACCTCTACTGGTCCATCCCCAGCCGCCTGGACGAGGCGGCGGCCGCGGGGGGCGAGGGGGACCCCGAAATCCCCCGCGAGAGCAACGGCACCTTGGCCGGCCCCGAGGAGCGGTGATGGGCTCCAAAGCACACCCCCCGCCGTGTAGAATAAATGTCCTGTCCCCCACCCAGTTCTGGCGGTGGTGGCGGCGGTTTTGGGGTGAGGGCGGTGGATTTGGGGTGTCCCCGCACTCCCCTGGGCTCTGGGGGTACCAGCCCAGTGGGACCATCGAGGAATTCGGGGTGAAAGAGGGGTGGGGTCCTGCAAGGCCATGAGGACCCCAGTGCGAGTTTGGGGGCTCTCCAAGGACACGGGGACCCCCCGTGTGGGCGAGGGGGGGTCTCCACGAGGAGCCCGCAGGGCGCGTGGAGGGCACCGAGACCCCCACGACACCACGGGCGGAGGGGGAGGTGTCACTGAGGTGGGGGAGGACACGCATCACCCCTTCCTTGTCCCCCCGTGTCCCCACGGGAACCCCCGGCTGTTTTTGGGGGGGGGGTTATGGGGGAAGGGAAGCCGAGAGGTGACGAGAGGAGCCGAATGGAGCCGACAAAGGACGAATGGAGCCGAAAAGAGCCGAATGAAGCCGAAAAGAGCCGAACGGAGCCGAAAAGAGCCGAACGGAGTCTAACGGAGTCCGACGGGAGCCGAGCGTCCCTCTGGCCCCGCCCACCCCTCTGGCTCCGCCCTCGGCCCCGCCCCCGCCCCCTCTCGCCTTGGGGGGGGTCGGGGTGCAAGAACTGCTGCCCTTCCCCCCAAAAAACAGGGACACGGGGGTCCCCTCGACCCCCCACGGCCCTCCCCCGAGCTCCCACACGCGTGTTGCGCGTTCACACGCGTGTTGTCCCCCCCCGTGTCCCCCCCGAGCTCCCCCACGCGTGTTGTCTGTGCACACGCGTGTTGTCCCCCCCCCGTGTCCCCCCGATGCCACATTCCTGCCGCCCACGGGCAGCAGCTGCGCGGGGCGGGGGGCGGCGGGACACGGGCAGGGGACTGGGGGCACTGGGAGGGACTGGGAGGGGGATTGGGGGGAGCGGAAGGGACTGGGATGAGGAACAGGGAAACTGGGAGGCACTGGGAGGGAGACTGGGACGGGGAATGGGGGCACTGGGAGAGACTGGGAAAGGGAATGGGGGCACTGGGAGGGAGATTGGGGGGACTGGGAGTGACTGAGAGGAACTGGGATGGAGGATGAGCGGACTGGGATAGGCTGGGAGGGAGACTGGGGGGACTGAGGGGCACTGGGAGAGACTGGGACAGAGAGTGGGGGGAGCAGGAGGGACTGGGAGGGAGATTGGGGCGGCACTGGGAGGACTGGAATAGACTGGGAGGGGGACTGGGATATACTGGGATAGACTGAGGGAGACTGGGGGCATGAGGAGGGACTGGGATTAGGACTGGGATAAACTGGGAGGGACTGGGATTAGGACAGGAGGGACGCTGTGGGGACGTGAACTGGGGCAGGGACTGGGAGGGACAGAGATGGACCGATAGGGGAACTGGGAGGGACGGGGGTGACTGGGATGGACTGGAATGGGGACTGGGGTGGACTGGGAAGGGTGGGACAGAGATGGGGGTTATTGGTCCGTACTGGTCCATACTGGTCCGTACCGGTCCCCCCCAGCCACCCGTGCCCGCTGCGACTCCAGGTCGGGGTCGCGGCTGGAGCCGCTGCCGGCGGGGGTCGATCCCTGCAAGGATCCCGCGGGAATCCTCAGCCCCCAGTGGGGCGGGGACCAGGACACGGACACGGACACGGACACGGGAGGAGCCGGATCCTCGGGGAGCTCCGGGTCCTACGGGGGCAACTCGGGATCCTCCGGGGGCAGACCGGGATCGTCTGGAAGTGGATCGGGATCCTACGGGGGATCCGGATCCTCTGGAAGCTCCGGGTCCTACGGGGGCAACTCGGGATCCTACGGAGGAGTAGGATCCTCTGGGGGTAGACCGGGATCGTCTGGAAGTGGATCAGGATCCTACGGGGGCAACTCGGGATCCTACGGAGGATCGGGATCCTACGGAAGCTCCGGGTCCTACGGGGGCAACTCGGGATCCTATGGGGGATCGGGATCCTACGGGAGCGGACCAGGATCCTCTGGTGATTCGGGATCCTACGGACTCGGGTCCTACGGGGGCGGATCGGGATCGGGCAGACCCGGATCAGGGAGACCCGGATCGGGGAGACCCGGATCCCAAGGAGGGAGTGGGTCTGGATCAGGCAGACCTGGATCCCAGGGGGGAATTGGATCAGGCAGACCTGGATCCCAGGGGGGAACTGGATCAGGCAGACCCGGCTCAGGCAGACCCGGCTCAGGATCAGGCAGCGGATCCCAAGCCGGGGGTGGATCGGGATCCTACGGGGGCCTGGATTCCTACGGGGACAACTCGGGATCCTACGGACTGCCCGAGTCCTACAGGGATGACTCGGGATCCTACGGGGGCTCAGGATCCATGGGGGGAGGATCAGGATCCCACGGGAGCAGACCAGGATCCTCTGGAAGACCGGGATCCTACGGGGGCTCAGGATCCTACGGGGGCAGACCAGGATCTTACGGAAGACCGGGATCCTACGGGGGTGGCCAGGGATCCTATGGAGGGTCAGGATCTTATGGAGGGTCTGGATCCTATGGAGGGTCGGGATCCTCTGGCAGACCAGGATCCTATGGAGGAGGACCAGGATCCTATGGAGGGTCGGGATCCTATGGAGGAGGACCGGGATCCTATGGAGGGTCAGGATCCTATGGAGGAGGACCGGGATCCTATGGAGGGTCAGGATCCTATGGAGGAGGACCGGGATCCTACGGAGGGTCGGGATCCTATGGGGGAGGACCAGGATCCTATGGAGGGTCGGGATCCTATGGGGGAGGACCAGGATCCTACGGGGGCTCGGGATCCTCCGGGGGTGTGCAGCGCCCCGGGTACAAGAATCCCGGGATCCCGTTCGTGCCGGGGCTGCGGGATCCCGCCCGGATCGGGGGGCACATCCCGGTCCGACGGGGCCCCTCCGGGGGATCCAACCTGGGATCCGGGGCTGGGGCTGGATCTGGCTCTGGGACGGGATCTTATGGACCCAGGGAGGGCTCCGGGACGGGATCCAGGGAGGGATCCTGGGATGACTCCCGGGAGGGATCCAACCCCTCGGGCTGCGGGGGGTGCAGGAAATAGGGGGGGTGTCCCGGATCCCTTGGGATCCCCCTGGAATGTGTGTCCCAATAAAAGTCGTTGGATCCGGCACCGGCCTCGTCCCTGACCCCAAAATGTCCCCAGATGTGTCCTGGTACTGGTTGAACTGGTGGCACTGGTCCCTGCCCACGTGGGGACACTGGGGACAACTGGGGATGGACTGGGGACACTGGGACAGGATGGGGACACTGGGGACAACTGGGGGTAACTGGGGACAACTGGGATGGGGTGGCAACAGCCAGGGGGACACTGGGGACAACTGGGAATGGGATGGGGACACTGGGATTGGGACACTGGGGACAACTGGGAATGGGAGGGGGACACTGGGATTGGGACACTGGGGACAACTGGGAATGGGATGGGGACACTGGGATTGGGACACTGGGGACAGCTGGGAAGGGGTGGGGACATCACCCAGTTCAAGCCCACAGGGACCGGTCTGAGCCCAGTTCGGACCAGTCTGAGCCCAGTTCGGACCAGTCTGAGCCCAGTCCGGACCAGTTTGAGCCCAGTCCGGACCAGTCGGGCCCGGCTCCACCCGCGGCCCCACGCGAGCCCCGGGTGGCCCCTCCCCCCCCCCCGGAGGGGCCGGAAGCGGGGGGGGGGGGGGGGGGGGGGCCCGCCCCCCCCCCCCCCCCCCCCCCGGTATCCCCGTTTCTCCCGGTCCGTGGGCGCCCGGTACCGGCCCGTTTCGTGCTGCGGGACGGGCAAGGGGGCGAATCCCGGGAATCATTTCTATGCGTCCCCGCTCCCCGGTGTCACCGGGCACCGACGTCCCCCTGGGAGCCCCGGGGGGAAAGGAGGGTTTGGGAAGCCCCGAGGGGCGGGAGCTGCCGGGTGGGCAGAGCCCGGGGCCGTGCCTCGATTTCCCCGGGTGGATAAAACACGAGGAAAGGGCAATCCGAGGGGGCTCGATACACCCCCGGGGCCGATGGGTGCTGGTTAAAGGGAGAAGGCACCAGAGCCCTTGTCACGGAACCATCGCAGACCCACGTGCGAGGGCAGGGCCGGGTGCCCCATGGCAGCACTTGGCTTCGGGCATTGCCAGTCCCTCCTCCCCTCCCTGCGCTCCAGAGGATGAAATTCCTCCATTCCCGGAGAGACTAATCCCTTCGGAGAGGTCAATATCCCTCCCGGAGCAAGAGTTTGGTGAAAAACTTCCCAATTATGACCCACCTCCCTCTGGAGCAGGGAAGGATCTGGGCCATAAACATTCTTTGCTGACCCCAAGCCCAGCACCGGGTCCTGATTGTCCCGTGGAGTTTTCTCCCCTCCCGGAGCGACTTTGTCCTCCTGATCCCGGGTAGGAAGCATGTGATGCCCCCTGGCCCCCACCGCGGGCCGGACAGACGGAAGGATGATGGTTTGGCCTCAGTTTCCCCTCTCCCACCCTCTGTTTTCTACTTCCCCATGAGTCTCCGTCTGCTCTGAGTGAAGGAGAAAGGAAGTTGCTGCCAGAGAGAGCAGCTTGATGGCAGCTGGAGAAAGAAAAGGAGGAAATGGAAGGCTAGACAGATGCTTCAAAATAACCCCCCCTTCCTTCTCCTCCTCTCTGTAAAATAATCCCCCTTCCTCCTTCTGTTCTTCCTCCTCTCCATGAAATAAACCCCCTTTTCTCTTCCTCTTCCTCCCCATTCTTTCCATAAAATAACCCCCATTCCTCCTCCTTCTCTCCATAAAATAACCCCCATTCCTCCTCCTCAACCTCCTCCCCCTCTTCCTCCTCCTCTTCCTCCTCCCCATTCCTAGGGGGAATTCCTTGATACCCCACCAGATCCTCAAATCAGCCCCCCCAGGATCACCCCCCCCTTCCCACATGCCGGGATCCCATTCCCACGGGAAGAGCCGGCTGGATTCACCGCCACCCACGCCCGGGGTTGGCATCGCCGGAGCCCCCTCGGATCGGCCGCCCGGCTCCTTGCACAGACACGTTGGAGCTGCCGGGGCGGATCAGCATTCCCAGGCAGAACCAAAAAAAAAAAGCTTCTCCTCCTTCCCTTAGGTGCATCGGTGCGGGAAGGAGATTTTGGGACGGAGGAGCTCAGCTCCCGGTGCCAGGGGTGTCAGGGGCAGGACAGGGATGGGATCGTGCCATGCTTGGTGCAAGCGCGGTGCCGGCCCGTGCCGATGCCCCGCGGCGTTCCCGGTCCTCGCTCCGGCCGCGGGTTCATCCCGGCCTTGCCAAGAGCCGAGTTTTTCCTCGGGAGAGGTGTTTACTCAGTGGCTTCCTCCCCGGCCTCACCCCGCTGGGCACACACGCGCCGGATCCGTGTGTCAGCCCCGCGGCTCCGGCTGCTCTCTGCACCCATGGCAACGTGCACGCTCCCTCCCTCCTCCTCCTCTCTCCTTCCTCCTCCTCCTCCGCTCTCCCAGCGCTGGTAAAATTGGGCTGTGGGAGCTGGAGGGGGCACGGGTGGTGGGGGACAGGCTGGTGGGGCTCTCTGGTTACCTCCCAGCGCTCCGACCCTGTAATCCAGCACGGCGGCGTTTAATTAATTAATAGGGGGTGGAGTGGGTGGAAAGCGATGCCAGGGGACGGAGCAGGATCCCATCCACCCCGCTTGGCACTTAGCCAAGGATTCAGGGGGAATGGGAATGCTGGGGCTGCAGAGCCAGGGGTGTTTTCCCAGTCGGTGGGAGGAAACAGCCTGTGGGATGGAGGGAGAACCAGGGACATCTCCACTATTAAATGTTTATCCTGGTTGGGAAATGATGTTTCCGTGTTGGAGGGAACTTGTAGCAAGACACTATGAGTTCCTATGGCCCTGGGGAGCAGGAAAAGGAGGAGGAGGCAGAGGTGCCTCTGCTCTGAGCTGGAGCTTTGCAGAGCCTCCCCCTCTGCGCTGCTCCATAAATTATTGAAGCACTTTCCCTTTCCTGCATGAAATATTCACCCGCTGCCAAGGGAACTGGGGGAATTTGAGGGGGGTGCCGCCGGTGGGAACCAGGTGATGGGGACAGTCAGGGTGAAGGACCTTTGGGACAGGTAGAAATGATAACTGGGACTGTGTCACTGCTGGATTTGGCCCCTTTCCACAAAGGAGCTCCAGCTGCTGCTCACTTGGCAGCTGTGCCATGGCGCGTGCTGGTGCCACCGGTGCCAGCAGGATGACAGGGTCTCGTGTTCCCCTCGAGCTTTAGTTGACGCTTGTGCCCAAAATGGTGCGGGAGATGCTTTCTGGGGCTCCCTGGGGGGCGAAGTCGCACCAGGTGTTGGGTGAGGTGCTGTGGGTGCCGTCCCGGTGCGGTGAACACCAAACCACCGGTGGAGGTTGGCCACGGCACGAGCCCATCCCCAGGGGAGCACACCCATCCCACGGCAGGGACACCCTCTGTGTCCTCTCACAGGACATCCCAACCTCCGCACCACCGCTCAGGGCTGCAAAATTCCCCCCCTCCCCCCAAACCACCAAAATGGGTGGAAACCCCCCAGAAAAAGGGCCGTGAGTCCCCGAAGCCGCCGTTTGGCCCCGCGGCCCCGCCGCGCTCTTCCGGAGCTGGGAGGGACTCGGTGACAGCAACACCCGCCTGGCTGCTCCTTTTCGGAAGAAGAAGCTGTTTTTGAGGGCGTTTTCATTAAAAAGAAGAAGGAGGTGGTGGTGGGGAACCCGAGCCGGGCTGGAAACTTCAGCGACAGGAAGGAAGCGAAGTGGGTTATTTCAGGCTCGTGTTTGCTCCTCGGGGCAAGGCTTGCCTCTTCCGCGGGCCGATAGCAGCCCCTCGGTGAACAATGGGGTCGCGGGGCCCTTCCCGGCAGGAAAACGGCTCGTTCCGGTGAAATCTCCCCATTGGTGCTGAGTCAGCAGGTCCCAGTGTGGTGCAGAGGGCGCCCCGTGAACCGTCCCGGTGCTGAGCGGGAGCCAACGGGAGGTGAGCTTGGGTTTGCTTGGGGCGTGCAGGGAGCGACCTGTGAAACAGCTCACGGGAGCTGGTTGCGTTTTTGGGGTCCCTGTCCCTCTTTTGGGGTCTCTAGAGATCCCTCCGTGCCTCAGTTTCCCCCTGGGAGCGACGCTCCTTGTCCCGGTTCCCAGCAGGAGAGGGCTGTGGGCGGCCGGGTGTTGTTTGCTGCAGGGAGCAGAGGGCTGATCCGTTATTCCAGTTGGCATCTGGGAGCTGTGGGCAGCTCCCAGGAGATGGCACTTCCTATTTTTTATGGGCTCTGGAGGTGGAGTTTGCACTTGCTTTATGGCTGCGGTTGCCCAGTGTGGGAATTCCTATTTATCCAGGCACAGCTCCCGGTGGGGAGCCCAGGGCACCCCACAGCCACAGGGGAGGGGACTTCAGGGTGACAAAGCCCTGCTCCTTCTGGAGAGGATGCCAAAGGAAATCCCCTTAGAGCCAAGGGAGAGAAGATGGTGCCATGCTGGCTCTTCCCATCCTGCCCATCCCTCCAGGCTCGGCTCCGGCGGCACCTCCTGGACGCAGCCTTGGCATTGAATGGGCCCAGAGCTGCTGTCACACGACCTCTGCGTTGTCATTTTTGTCCTGCCCTGTGCAGGAGCCTCAGCTCGAAGCTCACGCTGGCACAAGTCAGTGCTTTCCCCTTGAAGGAAGCGCTTCCAGAGCTCCGTGTTTTTCCCGAGGGCCGTAAATAACGCTGCAGGCGGCGGCTCCGTCGCTGCTCCCGTGATTCACGTCCCCACAGAGCCTTGGCTGCCCTTGGGTTCAGGGAGACGGAGGCTGGAAGATGCTCAGGGAGCCGGGGCTCAGCACCGTTGTCCTTGCACAACTGTCTGGGTGAGCCTTGGCTCCACAGGGAGCTGGGATTTGCTCCTGAGAGCCCGGCGTGTGCTCCAGAGTGGTAGGAGCAGGACTAGGGATCCCCAAAGGGGTCTGGGACTGGGTGGCAGCTTGGCCTGGGGGGACACACAGAGCTTCCCGTGGTGGGGACAGGCTCAGTTCTGCATTAGAATCCCAGAATGGTTTGGGTTGGGAGGGACCTTAAAGCTCATCTTGTTCCACCCCCTGCCATGGGCAGGGACACCTCCCACTATTCCAGATGGCTCCAACCCGGCCTTGGACACTTCCAGGGATGGGGCAGCCGCAGCTTCTCTGGGCAACCTGTGCCAGGGCCTCCTGACCCTCCCAGGGAAGGATTTCTCCTTAATATCCAACCTAAACCTACTCTGTCTCCACAGCCAATTTATCCCCATCTATCCTCACACCGGCAGCATCCTTTAGCTGAAATATCTCCTCTTCCCTCCCAGGGGATGTATTTATAGCCTGAGCCCAACCCTTCCCACCCTGCCAGCCTGTCCGTGCCATGTGCAGCCTCTTGCATAAGCAGCCCCAGCTCTGCCCATCCATCCTGGCCCCGGAGCCGGTTGTTTTCCCGCTGTTCTCGCCTCCCCATGATTTGTAGCTCTGCAGTTTCCCGGGGCCAAGGCGCACCTCCAGGGTCGGCAGCGTTTTATTCCATCGTCACAGCGGTTCTGGAAGCCGCGATCTGCCCCGGGGTGATGGATTTGGTCCCGCCGGGATGTGGGAGCCGGGCGGGAGGTGAGGGCTGTGCCTCGCCGAATTATTCGCCTCGTGCTGGCGCCGGCGGGGGGAGCCGAGGCAGCGGCAGAACAAGTCCGAGCTCGTGTGGGTGGGTCGGGGCAGCGCCAGGGAAAAAGGCTCCCACGCAAGTCGGCAGGTGCCGCAAACCGGCCGTGCCGCTCCAGCCTCGCCGAGCGCCGGGGTGGATGCGGCACGAGGCCGTGGGGGGGTGACTCAGCTGTCACCTGGGCCGTCCCCAGCTCACCCCGCAGGAAATGAGTCAGGGTTTAAGGAAGGAAAAATGTTGAAGGGATGGGGCAAGAGCCCTTCCTGCCCCGGGAGCGGGGCGGCGCCGGGTCAGGAGGGAGACGGGGATGGAGGGTCACGGGCGGTGCTCAGGTAGGGACGCCTCGCTCGCTGTAGGTTCTCCACAGGGTTTGGGAAGGGGAAGGTGGGAACATCCCACGACTCGTCGCACCGTCCAAACCCGGGGTGTGGGCTCAGCTCTCTCCTGCCCTGGCACCCAGCAGCTGCCTCGGCCTGGCTGTTGGCCGGAGGTGCTTTTTTCTCCTGCCAAAAGGCTGCGTGGGAAGGTGAGGAATGATGGAAGCACGGAATGGTTTGGGTTGGAAGGGACCTTAAAGCTCAGGCCTGTTCCACCCCCTGCCGCGGGCAGGGACACCTCCCGCTAGCCCAGCTTGCAGGTGAGACAGGGACGGACACAGGGCATGGTCTGACCCGTGTGTGCCTCTTGCCCTCGCAGAGATGGACACCTTCAGCACCAAGAACCTGGCCCTGCAGGCCCAGAAGAAGCTCCTGAGCAAGATGGCCACCAAAACCATCGCCAACGTCTTCATCGACGACACCAGCAGCGAGATCCTGGACGAGCTGTACCGGGCCACCAAGGAGTACACCCACAACCGCAAGGAGGCCCAGAAGATCATCAAGAACCTCATCAAGATCGTGATGAAGCTGGGCGTGCTGTACCGCAACGGGCAGTTCAGCCCCGAGGAGCTGCTGGTGATGGAGCGGTTCCGCAAGAAGGTTCACACCTTGGCCATGACGGCCGTCAGCTTCCACCAGATAGACTTCACCTTCGACCGCAGGGTCATGTCGGGGGTGCTCCTGGAGTGCCGGGACCTGCTGCACCAGGCCGTCAACGGGCACCTGACGGCCAAGTCCCACTCCCGCATCAACCACGTCTTCAACCACTTTGCGGACTACGAGTTCCTGTCGGCGCTCTACGGGCCCTCCGAGCCCTACCGCACCCACCTGAAGAGGATCTGCGAGGGGGTCAACAAGATGCTGGAGGAGGACAACATCTGAAGGCTCCCGGTCAGCGGGGCTCTGCCTCCTGGGAGGCTGCACTTGGGCCGCTTTGCCCGCTCTGAGCGTCGCCAGGCTCGATGTCCCCTCCCTCCTCTGCGGTGCTCAATCGTTTCCCCCTCGTTTCTACAGAAGGCTGAACATCTTGACTTTGCCCACCCCTTGCCCAGGGGCTGCAAAGCCCTCCCTGCGCTGGGCTGAGTCCTTTCCAGGGGGATCCTGGGGTTTTGGGCTCCTGCTGTACAGTTTGATTTCCTTTGCCCACCAAGTGTCCTTAGCTCAGAGTCCAAGGACTCTCAGCCTTGAACTCCGTCAGAACCCTCTGGGAGAGGGAAAAACCAAAGCAAAGCCTGGTGGCGTGAAACCCCTCTGAAAGGTGTGTCTGAGCAGGCGGGAGAGCCCTGCTGGTTGTGAGACCCCCCTCCCTGGAGGGCTGTGGAGCTCCGTGGTTTTCTTTCAGCAGCTCCGTAACGACCACAGGAGCAAATCACGGTCCAGAGTTTTGCTGCCCAGGACGGGAAGGTGTGGGCTTTGCTCTCCTCAAAGACAAGTCCCCGAGAGCAGGAGGATCCCACCTTACCTGGACAAGGGAGCTGCTCCTTCCCTGCATCCCAGGTACCATCCAACCCCCACTTCCCCACCAGCCTCCCGTGACGGTACCACCGTCACGGCTCCGACGCCGTCCTTGGTGGTTCTCCAAAGTTCTCCGTGGGATTTCATCCGTTTTCCACGTTGTCTGAGTGATGGTGGTTCTTTTTTAGCAAACCCTGTAGCCCTGATGAGTTATTTAAATAAACTCACCCCTTTGGCCTGGGAGCTCCATGCAGTTGTTCCAGGGGTGGGTGACAGCGGTAAAACGAGCCCTGGGGACAGCTGGGTTTGTCCTTTAGGTGGTGATGGCTCTCTGTGGCCTGGGGTTTGTACTCCCTGGCCCCCCTGGCATCGCTGCTGGCTGGGCTGTCCCTGCTCCGTGGCACAGCATGGCCAGAGCTGAACCAGTGGAACAAACAGGGTGTTAAACCAGCAGCAAAGGTCTGGGATCCTGGGGGAGCAGAGAACTGGGGTTGTTCAGCCTGGGGAAGGATCCAGGGAGACCTCAGAGCCCCTTCCAGGGCCTAAAGGGGCTCCAGGAGAGCTGGAGAGGGACTGGGGACAAGGGATGGAGGGACAGGACACAGGGAATGGCTTCCCACTGCCAGAGGGGAGGGTGAGATGGGATACTGGGAAGGAATTCCTGGCTGTGAGGGAGGGGAGGCCCTGGCACAGGTTGCCCAGAGAAGCTGTGGCTGCCCCATCCCTGGAAGTGTCCAAGAACTTGAAGCAACCTGGGCTACTGGAAGGCATCCCTGCCCACGGCAGGGGGGGTGGAACGAGATGAGCTTTCAGGTCCCTTCCAACCCAAACCAGCCTGGGATTCCCTGATTCCAGCAGCAGGCAGGATGACAATGGCTTAGCCCAGCACAGCAGAGGCTCTGACACTGCCCATGTGCCCTCTCTGCTACAGCCGCAGGGCCACACACCCCAAAGACAGCTTCCAGCCCTTCCTTGCAGCAGCTCACCACGCTCCTGTGTGGGATAGACCTGCCTGGAGCCCACACTGCATCCATCCTGCATCCTAACTGGCTGCCTCCTGGGGACTCATTATGCTCCAGACCCCGATCAGCGCTTGTGGGCACATTTCAAGCTGTCTCCCACCGCCGCCTCCGCGAGACGAATCCAGCCCTTGGCTATTCAGATTTTTTGTTAATTGCAGCTATTCCAGAGGCACAACGGAGCATTTTTTATTCCTGCAGCGTTGTGCTGCAGCAGGTGGGTCCCATTACTGCCGGCACCACATCCCTGCCCTCCCAGCACCACGGCTCAGGTGGGAGCCCCCAGCTGCAAGGGCCGAGGTGGGAGCCTGAAGGAGTTGACTTCTACAACAAGCAAAAGTCAGGACTTCTGCTTAACACAGATGCTCTTGCTGACACCCTGGCCGACCTGTTCACTCGGCCGAAAATTGCAGACTAACCTCTCTCCAGCTGGGAATGCGTTTCCCTGCTCTCGGGGTAATGAAGTCCAGGTCCATAAAGTTCCCAGCCACGCACGCAGAGCTGGCCCTAAGTGTACCCTCAGATCACCTTCCCGGGGGTTTTGTCCATCTACCCACAGGCCACTCAATTAAAAGTTAATTCTTCCCTCAGCAGTAGTTGCTAAGCCAGTGCAGGGAGCAGAATCATCCAGGGCAGCCTGAGGCAGGGCTTGCTTTTGGCCACAGTTCCCCTGGGCTGGATGCTTAAAGTAGCTCTTTCATGAGGCTAAGAGGGTTATTTTGCTGTTTTGCAGTGTAGACCCATCCTTCTGGGAGAAATTTTTACCAATTCCCAAGGATTTTTATGTTTCTTCCTTCCTCCTTGAGAGCACCACAGCTGAAGGGAGGCAGTCAGAGAGCTCTGCAGGCAGTTTGGAGCCTGGAGATGCAATAATTTACTCCCAGAGGGGATGGAAAAGCAAAGGACAATGCACTGGAGAGTTGAACAAAGCAGAAACAACAAAACCCATCCCTTCTCTTTGCATATCCCATTTCACACCCGTTCCATCACTCCTCCTCTGTCCTTTCCCTGCTCCAGCATTCCCAACTCTATCTCCCATCTCTCCCATTGGTCTCCTCCATCACTGACCTGCCCAGGAGAGCTCCAGCCCGGCTATTGATCCCTTTTTGGGGGCTCTCCATAAACTTTGGTTGTAAAGGTTTCATTAGGCTGCCTCATAGTCATTACATCAAGTAATGGGAAACATCCATCTTCTCCTGCTCCTCCACAGCAGCCGATGGAAGTGGGGCCGAGGGGCGTTAATCAAGCTGTGAAAATCATTGGCACCTCATGAAGAGAAACCCTGGGGGGGGAAGAGAAAGCCTGGGGGGGAAGAGAAAGCCCGTGGGAGTGGGGGGAGCAGGGTGGGGAGGACACAGGGGTGGCTCCCGGGAGAAGATGTCAGCAGTTTCATCTGTATCCATGGAGCCCATGCCAGGCGGCTTCATCAGCGCCGGCAGCTCCTCTGGAATAACACATTTAAGAAGGGAGAGGCCAAATTTGGACCTCCACAAGATCCCAAAGCTTCCCTTGTACCTTGCAGATGTTTTGCCCTGTGCACCTGGATGACAAAGGAACGGGAGGAGGGATCCAAGCTCACTCAGGGCTCTGTGTGGAGCTTCTGGAGCCGACATTCCCTATTTAATCAAGGCTAAACAATTCCTGTCACTCTTCTGACAGTGGCAGCAAACACCCCCAGCCTCACAGGTGAGCTGTAATCTCAATTAAGTCACGCTCCAGGACCTACACTTTGGCCCTGCTAAAGGAACATCTCTTTATTGCAGAGCTCCCACACAGGATATCAGATCGCTTTCTCTCCAAAGGTTCGATATTGCCCCAGAAATTAATATTTTTCACAGAGATTAAGTCCAGGTACTTGCAAGAGTGTCTCAAAAAAGAAGACAAGGAAAAAAATAATCCAAACCCAAAACACAAAAATTTAAAAAATAGGAAAACAGGATTCCCACAAAGAGGATAATAAAAATAATCAATATTCCCACAGCAAGAAGCCAACCAGTTTTGAGACTGCATCCAACAGCATTACTATGGATCCTCATCTCCCAGCTGAAGGCTGCATTTCCCAAAGGCCTATCAACTGCTTGAACACAAGAAGCCTCCAGCCCAACCCAAGCTCAGCAAAGAAATCCAAGCGTTTTGCCTCAGATCAGGTTGAAAGTGTTCAGGGCTGAGCAGATCTGAGACTCAAGAGCAGCCTCTAGTTTCAAAGGCCAGTACTGTGCCCGCTCCTGGACCCTCCCCAGCGCCACAGGAGCTTTGCTGTCCCCTAAAAGTTGTCCCCGCAGCTCTCTTGGAAGCAAAGCACCTTCTTGTAGCAGTCCTTCCCGTGTTATTTTAGCAGCTGCTGTCTTCCAGGCTGCTGGAGTAAGAGATTAATGCTTTAATTATCCCATCTGAAAGCTGGGAGGCTGAGCTTGCGGATGGTATACGGCACTGGCTCCTGGCACTTGTGGATCTGGAGGGAGTACACGCTAAAATCAAGCTGGAATCCAAGTGAGGAATAAAAGTGGAAAAAGAAGTAAGACAGCAATCAGAACAACGTGCTTTTAATGCCCAATATCTCACAGCCAGCTGGGGCTAGAAATGAAAGCTTCCTGCCTGTTGCAAGTGGGGGATCCTGTCTTGCAAAGACTTTATCTCTCCCATCTCCATCCCTGGTGTTGCAGGAGGTACTGGATGATAAAATTCCTGCCTTTGCTCCGTGTTCTGGACCACATCTGTAAGCACCTGATCATCCTCCTTCCCCTCCCAGACAGCTCAGGGATACATCCAACTGCTCCTGAATCCCCTGCTTTTCCTGGGACACAGCCAGCAGTGTGATTGAGGGCTGCTGCATCTCTAGCATGGATAAGGACCATCTAGGAGAGGACAGCCAAGCTGGATTCCCTCATTTCCCACCAGCAATGCCTCCATCACATGTGGCAGCTCTGGTGCTGGCTGATGGCACAGCTGGAGCACCATCAAGGCTGGTTCTGCACCCCTGCCACCTCCACATCCCTGCCATTTTCCTGTTTTCCAATTCCACTCCTCATTTTTCCTCCCCCTGCCTTCATTCTCTCACCACCTCTTAACCTATTTTTCTCTCCTCTCCTCACTCCCCACCATCCCTCTCTCCACTCCCCCTCCCTCCTGCTTAAGGAGGAGATCAATGTACTGGGAATGCTGACTAGGGAATTAAATCCAGCCAGCCTGTCTCTTTGAGAGACCTCTCACTAATCAGCTTGGATGGCTTCCTATCCCCCCTCCACTCCAGCGAGAACCTGCGATGAATTCCTCCATCCCTGGGCCTTGTCAGCCTGCACACAAGGAGGCAAATGGGTCTCTCATCTGCTTTGCACTTGCCTTTTCTTCTCCATTTCTGGATCAAGCAGGTTGGAGGCAATAGCAGGACTACCTTGCCTGCTTCTATTTTCTCTCTGAGCTGTGATCCCGACTGGAACGCTGTCCGTCAGTGAGTAATTCCATCCTCTCAGCTGTGGGGTCCGTCTGTAGCATGTGGGGCTTCTGTGTTCTGGCAGGTCTCTTCTCAGAGCACAGCTGAGAAGGAGAATGGTGCAAATAGGGCTTTTCAGAGCCCCATTTATCTTCCTCCGTGTCTTTCAAACAAGGAGTTTGACAGGAATTATGCCTGTGGATGTGCTGCCGTGGCTGAAAGCTCAGGGCTGGCCTCTGCCTGGCTCTGGGAGAGGGGATGCTCCGGTGGAAGCTCCCCAAAAAACCAAGGACAGGGCAGAGGATGAAAAACAGGCACCTCTGCTCACACAAAGCTCTCCAAACCCAGCCTCAGACTGCAAAGGTTCTGTCATAATGGCTAAATCCATCCCTGATTTCCACCCTGCTGCGACTTCTGCCGCTCTGAAATCGGCTTGTTTGACCCCAAACCACAGCTGACACATCCCACTGCCTTTTCCATCTATTTGCTCTTGGAGAGTCCTGAAAAGGTTCGGCTGGGAAATGTCGAAATGTTTCTTTTTGACATTTCTGCTGCCTGACACTCCTGAACTGCAGGGTTTAACTTGGGCTTTTTGGGCTGCATCGAAGCATCAGGTGGGGATTCGGCTCCTGCAGCGCAGCAGAAACACGGACACACGGTGGGGGATCAGGAGCCCAGGATGGAAACCTGGCCCACGGGGCCCACGATCCAAACCATGATCCCTTGGGCCCAGCAGACGGATACACACATTAATATTCAACTAAAAGAAAGCTTTTGACTCGCTTTGATGAAACAAAACGTACCAATTTCAGCCGCCCAAAGCTGATCTCACTTGAGCCCTCGGAGCAAGATAACATGGAATTGGGGGGGTGGGGGGGGGACCCCGAAATAGGGGAGGGGTGCAGGAGAAACCCCTCTAAAACTGAGGGGTGGGGGTGGGCGAGGACCCCCAAAAAGAAGGGTCACGGGGGTGGCTGGGAGACCCTGAAATGAGGGGGGTGGTGAAGAAACCCCCCCCCCCCAAAACCGAAGGATGGGGGACCCCCAAAATGGGGGGAGGGGGGGAAATGATGGCGAACCCCCCGAAACAGGGAGATTGAGGGTGGGCGAGGACCCCCAAAAATGGGGTTACGGGAAGAGGGTCGCTGCGCCCGACCCAGACCTGCCGGGGGGGTGCTGGCCCGAGGTTTTGGGGTTCGCCTGACCTCCCTCTCCCCGCCCTCAGTGCTGACCGGGACGGTGAAATCGGTTTCGCGGGGACCCCCGCAGGAGCCGGGCTGGGCCGTGGTGTCCGTGCTGAGCGTCCCCAAGGCCGGGGGGCTGGGGGTCCCCACCCCCGCCAAGGGGGCCACGCTGCGCCTGCAGCTGCCCTGCCGCCTCTGCCCCGCGCTCAAGAAAGGTGGGTGCCCTCGGGGGGGGGGGGGGGTGGGGGGGGGGTCTCTGTGCCCCCCCCCAAGACCCCTGACACCCCCTGTCCCCCTGAAATCTCTTCCAGGCTCCAGCTACATCCTGATGGGGCGGCTGGGGGGGGACGGGGGGGCCCTGCTGCCCCCCGACGCCTTCGTGGTCCCGTATCGGCCGCAGCAGCAGCAGGTCCTGGGGAACCTCAGCAAGAGGCCGTGCCGGGGAAGCCCCTGAGACCCCCCCCACGACCACCCGAAACTGGGGAGCGCCCCCCCCCACACACACACATAACGCAAATAAAGGGTGCAGAGCTGGAGCGTGTGAACGATGAAGGCGGGGGGGGGCACGGATGGATCCCTTCCCTCATGGGGGAGTCCCGAGAGGGACCCGCGTCTCCTCCTCCTTCTCCCCCTCCCTTTAAATCCCGCGACGCGGTCCCTTTAAGACCGGGCGGGGGGCGGGGCTTGTGGGAGGGGGCGTGACCTTCTCTTGCCGGGACGTGTCTCCTGGTTGGCTCCTCCCCCTTGTCCCCCCCACGGGTCAGGTGGCCTGTCAATCATTAGCGCCCGCCAGCTGTGATTGGTGGGACGGTCACGGAGTTTTATTTACTGCAAACCCGATTGGTTGGCGACATGTCAATCAGCCCCTTGGCACCGCCTTCGTGAAGGCCATTGGCTGACTCCCTATAAACACCAGCGGGGCATTGCCGGGCAACGAGCTCCGCCCCCTCGTTCCCGATTGGTGGCGATCTGGCACCCTCCGAAGTCTCCGCCTTGCGATAGGTTTTCCCGCCCATCCATCAAAGGGGCGCCGCCCTCGCCGCCTCCAATTGGCTGCCTCTCCGCGCATCCCGCGCTCCGATTGGTCGCGGCGCAGGCCCCGCCCCTCCCCGGCGGTGGGGCCCGGAAGCGGCCGGCGTTCAGTCGGGCGGCGGCGGCCGCGGCGAGCGGAGCTGCGGGGCCGGCCATGGCCGCGGGGGCCGCCACGGCCGCGGGGGCCGCCACGGCTGCCCTGCCGCCGCCTCTCCTGGACCGCCCGCCCGCTGGGGCCGGCACCGAGCGCGCCCTGGAGGAAGCGGCGGCCTCCGGCACCCTCAGCCTGGCCGGGCGGAGGCTCCGCGCCTTCCCCGCGGCGGCCGCGCGGCGCTGGGACCTGAGCGACACCACGCAGGCCGGTGAGGGACCCCCGTCGCTTTGCCCTGCTCGGGGTCGGCCGGGGGAGGCTGTGGGTGCCCGTCCCGAGGAGCCCGAGGCCCGCGGGAGGCACCGGAGGCGGGTGAGGAGGAGCCGGGACGGGACGAGCCGGAGCGCCTGGTCCGGGCGGTCCGGCGGCCTCGGCTTCCCCATCCCAGCCTGGGGGGGAAAACCGGCCCTGGGGGGGGACCACTGAGGAAGGGAGGGGTTGGGGGGCGGCCCCAGGGGGATTGGGGTGGCCTCGGCATCGCTGAACCCGGGGATCCATGTCCTTGTCCCCGGGGATCTCTGTCCACGTCGGATCCCTGGGGATCCCCTGTCACCTGTGCCCCTCCCTGGGGATCCTTGTCCCCGTCAGTCCCCATTCCTGGGGTTCCCTGACACCTGTCCTTGGCCCCGGGGATCTCTGCCCACATCCGTCCCCATCCCTAAGGGATCCCTGTCCCTCTCCCTGGGAATCCCTTTACTCTGCCGATCCCCTTCCTTGGGGTTCCTCGTCCTTCTCCCTGGGGATCTCTGGCCCTATTAGTCCCAGCCCCGGGGGGATCCCCTATCCCTGAGTCTCTCTGTTCCTTGTCCCCCCACCCTCGGGGTTCCCCGTCTCTGTCCGCCCCCGTGTCCCCCCCCAGACCTGTCCCGGAACCGTTTCGGGGAGGTCCCCGAGGCCGCCTGTCACCTCTTCTCCCTGGAGGGACTCAGCCTGTACCACAACTGCCTGCGCAGCGTCCCCCCGGCCATCGCCAATCTCCAGGCCCTGTCCCACCTGGACCTCAGGTACGACCCATCCGCTGGGGGGGTATTTGGGACCCAACCGCCCCCCCCCGTGACGCCTCCCGGTGTCCCCTCCCCAGCCGGAACCAGCTGAGCTCGCTGCCCTCCTGCCTGTGCCTCCTGCCCTTGCGCGTCCTCAACGCCAGCAACAACCGCCTGGCGCAGCTGCCCCCCAACCTGGGGGCTCTGCGGACGCTGCGGCAGCTGGTGAGCGACGGGGGGAGGGTGGGGGGAACCCCCTGGGGACCCTCCGGGCCGGGCTGGGCCTGACCCCCCTTTTTCCCCCGTTTTTCCCCCGCAGGATGTTGGGTGTAACCGGCTGCGGGCGCTGCCCCCCGGGCTGGGGCAGCTGCGGGCGCTGCGGGACCTCAACCTGCGGCGGAACCAACTCACGGCGCTGCCCCCGGGTGGGTTGGGGGGGCTCGGGGGAGGATCCCCCCGGCTCCGAGGGGCCCTCCCTGATCCCGTGTTTATTATTTATCCACCCCCCAGAGCTCTCGGAGTTGCCCCTCGTCCACCTGGATTTCTCCTGTAACCGGGTGGTCGAGATTCCTCGCTGCTTCCGGAGGCTCCGGCACCTCCAAACCCTCCTGGCCGACAACAACCCCCTCCAGTTCCCCCCTGCCCAGGTGAGGGGGGTGGGGGGGGGTCCAGGGGGATCCCCCAGAGCCCCCCCAAACCCCCACCTGACCCCCCTCATCCTGCCCCAGGTTTGCCTGAAGGGCAAAGTTCACATTTTCAAGTACCTGCACCTGGAGGCCGAGGCTGCTGCCCACCCCCCACCCCTGGCGTGGTAAGGGAGGGGCTCAAAGTGGGGGGGACCCCCTTCTAACCACTCCCACACTGGACTTTTGGGGTCTCCCAGCACTGTTTGCCCCCCCACAGCCCCCCGGACGAGCTGTGGCCCCTCCGGCAGCGGGGGGGGCTCGACTCCGGCTTCCACAGCGTTGACAGCGGCAGCAAGCGCTGGTCGGGGAACGAGGTGAGATCCGGGCGGGGCTCCAGGGGGGGTTTGGGGGCCTCGGGAGGGCCTGGGGGGGAGTTTGGGATGTTCCCCGAGCGAACGTTGGGGATGTTCCCGTTCTGCATCGCCTTTTCCACCGTTTTCAGTGCACGGATGAGTTTTCGGAGCTGCCCCACCAGCTCAGGGAGAGTCGCGGCAGGGCAGGTGAGGGGGGTGGGGACCCTCGAGGACCCCCTGTCACCCCCCAGGGGCGGTGTCAGCCCTCCCAGGGACCGCCTGGCACCCTCCTTGTCCCCACAGCTGGTGACGCTGACCCGGAGCCGGGCAAGGAGGAGCCCCGGCCTGAGGTGACATTCCCCAACCCCCCTCTTTGCCCCTCCCTCAGAAATTTTGGGGGTTCAATCCCAAACCTTGGGCACCCCCCCCGAACCCCCCTTTTACCCCTGTAGGAGCAGCAGGGCCGGACCCTGAGAGCTGATACCCCTGAGAGTGGCAGGTGAGGAGGTCGGAGGGGGGGTTTGGGGGGCTCAGGGAAGGTTTGGGGGTTCAGGTGGGATGTTGGGGGGGTCTCCTCTGATTCCCCCTCCACTCTCAGGGCGGTCCCCGTGTCCCGGCGGCACCCCCAGAACCTGGAAGTGTGGAGGGAAAGGGAGAGGAGCCGGGACAGGTACAAGGAGATCGGGAGTGGGGAAATGGGAGTGGGGAGATGGGGATGGGA